>PVJX010022497.1:0-29892 GCA_004027295.1 Dolichotis patagonum
GGTCCTGTTATCTGCTGTTGGAGAATTTTCCTGTGGTGCATACTTCTATGTTGATTTTATTTTTATTTATTTGGTTTGATAATTTTAAATGGAAGTTCATTCTCAGACATTTAATCTTGAATAGTTGATGCCTGGGATGGAGAGAGTTTTCTTCAGAGTGCATTTACATTTGTTTTATCAGTGTGGTACAGTTTTAGATTCTAGGACTGAGGTGTTTTGAACATGCAGGTGGTAGGCGAGCATGCCTGAGTTTAGGTGTATTGTGGGGATAATTCTCTATATCTGTTTAAAATCCAGAGCATGAGACAGTTGGTTTTATTTCATGTTGAGAACGTGCCACTCTGGGGTCCTGCCTCTGTACAAAGATCTGATAATGGGCTTCTTAACCTGAAACTCTTTCTCAATTCCTGACAGAGGTATCTAGTGCTCTAGAAGTGAGTCCTTTGATCCTTAGTCCCAAAGGGTATGCACTTAATTTAGTGGATAATGAATATGCACTGAATGGCAGATTCCATACTCAGTAGTGGGAGTGCAGAAAGATAATCAAATTCTCATCTCAAAGTAGAACTGGGAAGTTGAACATAAAGTTTCTCTACTGAACAAACTTAAATAAGTACTATAAAATAGGCAAGCAAGTCTTTATAATATGTCATGCAGGAGGAATTAATTTCAACTGGGAGGGTGATGTTTCCATTGGGTCTTAAATGATGTGTTTCAACAAGCAAAGGTTAAAAAAGTACATTCTAGGGTGAGGGAGCAAACAGCTTGGGTAGTTGCAGGAAGAGCTACAGATCTGAGGAATGAGAATTGTTGTGGTCTAGGACTCAGTGGGAGAAACAGGGACTCTGGAGCCAGACTGGTGTGACTGGCAGGTGTGGTGAACTTAGGGTGCAGCTCCTCACTTGTGAAGTGGAAGTAACAACATTTGTAGCGTTTTGGTGGGTATTTATTTAGCAAGTACTTCAAAAGTACACCTTCTACAGTGTAACAGCTACATTTAAGAGAAGAGAAAGCTAAGGCCAGAAATGTTATGACTTATCTAAAGCTACACTATCAAGCATAAGACTTTTTTCACTATATTTTATTTTTAATGTTAATTTAAGATGTGCTCACACTGATTCCTTTTAAGCAAAAGTTGTACCTCCTTTTGTTGATCTGCCACACCCACACATTAACTGCTTAAATGCTGTCCATTGATAGGTGCATAACTGGTTGATTGTTTGGCCCAGGTGACTGAATTACAAGCATCATTTTAGGGCTTATCTCAACTGTCTTCTCTTTTTACTAGGTGTATTAGATAGCTTTCCTGTTGCTGGAGCAAAATATGCACTTCTTAGCAGAGGAAAGATGCATTTTGGCTTAGTTCTTATAGTTTAGTTCACAGTTGGCTTCATGGCAAAAACAGCATGGTGGAAGAAATCCAGTCACTGCGTGGTGGCCTGGAAGTGTACTGGAGACCAGAGAGACAAAGAAGAACATGGGAACAAGAACATATCCTTCCTGATCATACCCTCAGTGATCCACCTTCTAATCAAGCCCCATCTCCTAACAGTAAGTAATCCATTGGTGATCATTGTGACCAAATAATCCAATCACCATCCAAAACCCCACCTCTGAATGTGTGGTACTTTTGGAGGACATATTAGATCTAAAGCATAACACTGGGGGTTTAATTCTTTTCTACTGAGAGAATCTGGACTGGATTCTTGCAAGCACTGTTGGTATTAAGTGAAATAATGATGTTCTCTAGCAAAACCATACAATATTCAAAAAGAAGGTTGGCTTTGCAGTATGGTGTGAAAGCTTCACAATCTACAGGAAGGACAAAAAGCAAAGCAGATTGTCTCATTTTAGTAGGCAGAATAAGAAGTGACAGTAGGTCCAGGAGGCGAGATCATGAACACTCTGTGTTAGTTCCCTCTTGGTGCTGAAACAAATAGCCATAAACTTAATGACTTAGAACAATACAGGTTTGTTCTCTCACAGTTCTGGAAGATAGAAGTCTAGAAGGAGTCTCATAGGGCTAACATTAGGTTGTCAACTATGATGCTTCCCCTCAGGGCTCTGGTGGGGTATTTGTTCCTTACACCTTTCTCCCTTCTGGAGGTTGCCAGCATTCCTTGGCCCATCACATCCTCCCCAGCCCCTTGCTTCTAATGTCACACCTCCTACTTCTTTAGTTAAATCTTTCTTTGTTCACTCTTAGATGGATTCTTATAATCATAGGTCCCATCAAGATAATCCAGTATAATCTATCCATTTCAAAGTAATTAATTTAATAAAAGTTTCTTTCACCATATTCAGTAACATTCACAGGTTCTAGATATCAGGACATGGATATCTTTGGGAGCTATTGCTCAGTCTTTCACCTCAGTGTGATGTTTTCTGCTGACCAAGATTCTCATAGAAGATCTCATTCCATCCCCTGAATGACCCTATGTCATTTCATGGAAGAGAAGACCAGGAGAACTGACACTCAAAGACAGGTGAGGTGGTTTGTCCAGGGTAGTGTAATGAAGTCTGGAATTTTGAAGCTAAGTCTCCAAGATCTCTCCTTTGTCTATACTCTCTTGAGCAAATAAGATTACAGTCAGAGACCCATTACCCAATTAGAGCCAAGATAGGACAGGACCAGTGCCCAGATCAGTGCTCAAATGGCACTCAATTCTCACAATTAAGAAAAAGTAACAGGTTCTGGGGGCTCATTTGGTTGGATTAATAAAAAGAGATTATAAGACTCTTGCACTCCTACTTTTACAAATAGGAGATTTATTTTTCTACATAGATTTCAAGTGTGGTCGCTTACCTTTTACTACATGGTTGAAATATAGTTGAAGAAACAGAATATAATTTTCATAGCAAGCTAACTTTCTAAGCACTTTTTCTCAAAGAAACAAAAGTTAATTTCCAAAAGTAAGCTAGCTGAGATGAATGCTATTTAGGCATAAAATGATGACTGATGGACTCTTCCTCAGTTCTATTTAGATCATGTCAACAAGTAATCATTGTAGAGTGGTTTAGACGGCACAGTGAGATAAATTATACATGGTAATTGGTCAGCACTTTCATCATGATCAAGACAAATAGTTGGTTCAAATGCCAAAGGGATGACTAGGAACATTCACACATGAACTTACCAGATTAAGTTAGTGTATTTTTAGATTGGATTCATTAGTATTGATATGGCTTCAGACAATTCAATAAATAAACAAAATGAAGTCAAACCAGTTCCCATGAATTCAACAATAGAAAGCTCACCAAATATCCGGATATCAAACACTGAGCCTCTTTGACTTTCTTCCTCACTGGCAATCATTCATTAGGGGCCATGTCTATCCAGCTCTGTTTACTGGTGTTTTGCTACATTCTCAATTCACCAAGCACTTGCATGGTCTTTCACGGTTCTATCTGAACATGATAGGGCATCAAGATTCGAGGCAATGTGTTGGTTGGATTCAGGGTACAGAGTTCAAAAACTAAGTCCCGGCTCTCTCTAGATTACCATGCAGTGAGACCTTCAAGAAGTTTCTTTACATCACAGGGACTCAGATTTTTTATATGGGAAATGAGTAATGATAATAGTTCCATACCCAATTTACTATTGATGAATATTAAAGGGACAATTGATATAAAGTATATCTAATATGGTAGAAAACATAAAAAGCACCCTGCAAGACAGTTAGTTATATGACAGGCATGGTGCACATGGCTGTAATCCCAGCACTCAAGAGGCTGAGACAGGAGAATCACTGTGAGTTCAAGGCCAGCCTGGGCTACAAAGTTCAAGGCCAGCCTGAACTACATAAAGCAAAGGGCTGTGTCACAAAGATAAAAAAAAGTAGAAGAAAAAAAAGAGAGAGTGTTAGTATTAAAATGCAAATGTGAATGCTTTTGAAGTAAGGAGGATAATAGGTCACCCATAGGATGCAATCCAAAACAAATAGGTAATCCTTAGATAATCTTAGGCCCATGATATCAGAAATTTCTAGTGCTTATCATTGATAAAGTAATATGTACCTCTTTCCAATGGAATTAGTGCCTCAGCTGTGAGTATATGGTTACAATGTACTCAAAAACAAGGTAGTTCTTGTACTGCTAAAACTGTAGGTACATCCAACTCAATTAAATCAATGAAGATTTGAAAGTGTATCCCTTCCAAGCTTTGGCCAGTGTGTACATGTTATTATTATCTCAACATCCTACAGGGCTGGGTTAGGGACATGGGAAACCTGTGGCTAAAAAGCCACCTGCTACATTAAGCTTTTTACTTGAGTTGTCGAAGCCTCGCATTTCAGCAAACTCTGCTCCTGGCAGGTAGTTTGCTCATTAAGACCCTTGTCTTCTTTATGTCTGCAAAACCATTAATCTCCAATTAGCATGTGTCTCATTGTCAGTTTCCCAGAAAACAGAACACTGTATGTTTTGATGGAGAAGTAAAGTGATAGGGACCAGGACAGAATCATAAGCGCAGTGCAGCTTGGAAGGTAGAAACTGGCCCCCAACATAAGAGACTGACTTTCTGATCCTGCGGAACATTTTGGGAAGCCCCATGAAATTTACCTCAAGATTGTCCATAGGGAGTGTGAGGGGGAAACATTAACACACTGGCTTCTGTCTGCAGTGTGTCAGAGTTTGGCCCCTGAGGATATTAACTCTTTGTACCCAGGATCAAGTCCATAGTGATCACAGAGAAGGCCAGGGGTCGGGGTGAGTGGCAAAGGTCTGTGATGAGGGACTCTCAGTCACACCTTCGAGATGCTCATCACAGCAGTGAGGCCAAGGTAGGGCTAGAGACAGGCAAACAATGGAGAATATTAAAAACACACCAGGGACTGGGTTACAGCATCCAGTACCCAGCAAACCTAGATGAGAAGCTAAACGTGTGTCTTTTAGCCAGATGTTTTGTCACTGAATAGCAGGCCTCTGAGAAACAGTAAGCAACCAGATGTTGATACATTTGCATATTTTTCCCACTAGTGGACATAAAACTAAAACTAAACCAAACTCCTCGAGGCAGCTCCTGCCTCACTGTGCACTTAAAGCATCTGTTACATTAAGTAGCTGTACCCAGCCCAGTACCAGCTGATGTGCGTTTGGTTTCCAACTGAGTTCATATCAGCACTCTCCTTTTCTGATGGGCCCTGGATCACCACCTTCCCATTCCAGTGTACCGTGCCCTGGGCCTCTGGGCCTCACTTGATGGACAGTTGTGAGTGTCCCACGCCCCTGTCCCATCTGGTATGTTGCTGGGCCCCATCCAAACCCCTCCCATGCAGAACTCACTCTGCTCTCATCACACGATGTGGTGCCAGCATCTCATGATGGAGAATGATGTGCCCAGCATGACCTTCTGCTCAGGTGCCCACATGTGTGACATTCCTCCCACCTCTGTGCCATCCTACATATGTGCTGCCCCTATTTGAAATGCCTTCCTATTCTCTCATACTCCGCGAACCAGTTACAGCCTTCTGGTTTTCCAGATGCTTCTCTGCACTGTCCCACCAAACAACAGACCTTCCTTTTCTCCAAATTGTAGCTTCACTGGATCTATATACAGTCTCCACTTACACTATATCTGAAGAATCACTCATCGCATTGCTGTCCTGGTCAACTAGCTCCTTCTCTGAAAAACAAACAAACAAACAAACAACAAACAAAGAAGCCCAATTTGCAGCATTTACCAATTTCCATGGGGTCAATACAACTTCAAGCTGCCAACAGTTTAACAACTAGTTTGCAAGATTCCCGAGCCATGTAACATGGGCTCTCTGCAGAGGATACCACTGATTCATTTCTCTGATAAATTTGATAACTACTGTTATTTTAACCACTTGCTATAGTTGTACTTAGGACTACAAGTATTTGATTGTTGGGATTGATAAGAGCTCAGTCTCACCCAGGATAATTCCCCTTCTTAAAAGGAATTGATTAGGGACTTTGATTGAGTCTGAAAATCTCTTCTGCCATATGACATGACAATCACAGCAGGAACATTTCAGCAGATTCCCAGGTCTTCCCCAACGCACACATTCAGCAGAAGGACACTAAACACAGTGAGAATCATCGGGAGTTATCCTAGAATTCTGCCTTCCACAGTACAGATAATAATAGTATTTACCTCAAAGGGTTATGAATTATATATGAAATTGCATTCAAACTAGTTTTTGCTGCATAGTAAATGCTCAGTAAATGTTAGCCAAAGGCATTACTAAATGAGAGTTTCTTTTTTCCAGAGAAGGTTCTTGGATTATTTATCTTGGCTCCAGAGTTAGGTACCACTGGGAACTCATGAGATGTTTGTTAAGTGAATGAATAAATCTCATACAAATATAGGTATATAGTACAATGTTTCTCCAGTGCAAGCAACTTCAATATCATCTTGTCCAATGTCTGCATTTTAAGTGTAACAAAGTCAAAGTCCTGTTGGTTAGTGACAATAAAATGCTACTGATAAAAGGCAAAACATGGACTACATGACAAATCTCAGATTCTCTGTCTAATATGTTCACTGCATTCCCTGTGTACCGCATTATATCAACCTTGAATTGTCTTCTCATGCATTTTATCTAGCAAGACCCTTAGCTGCTAAGGGCAAAAGGGACTGTCTACACGTCAGTGTCTCTCCTTGTAGCACCTGGCCAGAACCAGGCAAACAAAGGGTGAATGGACTGGGCCATACTACTTGGGGACATTCTCACAGGGACTTGAACACATGGGCAGTTAGGGCACCAAAGACAAATTCTACTTCTCTCCATTACTGTAAGAGCCCTCATGTGATCATTTACAGGGAAGCAATGACTTTAGGATCAGACACGCCTTTAGGCACATTTCAGTACAGGGTTTCCTGGGTCATATTTTTGCACACAATCAGCTCCAAAGATATTAATAAGAATTATTCTTAGAGAACATTGGTTATTTGCACTTCCCTATTCTAGCCCAACACTCTTTCACGACTTATTGTGTTCTACACCCCTTAAATATTTTAATAGCTTTTTCTGCTTTGGTATAGCTTTTCCACTAAGCTCCATGTGGGAAAAGGTTGTTATTTGTTTTGTTCCTGTTGTTCCAGCTCCTGAAACAGTGCCTGGTTCAATGTAGGTGCTCAGTAAATACTTCTTGAGTCAGAGAATGAGTTGGACTTGGGAAAAACTGTATTGAGAGAGTGATACTGAATTATTCCCTCCTGCATATTTCAGACTTTCCAGTGTGAGATGTGGTATACTGTAGCTTTTCCTATGAGTGAACAACAGCGTATCAAAGGATGTTATTATGTATTTTTGGGAAGTACTGAGATTTTTATTTTCTCAGTGGGAAAACAGAGACCCAAGGAGCACAAGCAGCTAACTGAGGGTCCTGGAGCTCCTGCTTTGGGCTGGAACCTCAAATCTGTCGACATTAAACCACCACTCTTTCAACTACACTATGTCTGAGGCATCATTAAATTCATTTCTCTGTCAGATAATGTTTTAAGAGGCTACCTTGGTCCAAAAATCTTTTATCAGGAAGGAGCATGAAACTTGATAGAATAGTTCCCAACTATAAAGGAAGCACAGAAGATAGCTAAATGGACATATAGATCAAATCTCAGTATTAAAACAATAATGCCATTAGTCACCCAGATTCCTTCCCTGTGATGGAATTTAATTATGATTACACATACCTACAGTTGCATTTTTCAGAAATTTAAAGAGAAAATATCAGGCATATACCCTTTATGATGAATTTGAAAATAAAGAGAAAAATGTAATGATCACAGGAAAGAGAGAGATCTCTGTCTCTGGTGTGTGTTTTTCTTACATACACAGGCAGACACTTATTTTACCCATTTGTCTTCAGATTCTGGGACTTTTGTGCATCCTCTTTTAATGGTGGGAACTCTTTGGAGGGACAGAGTGAGGGAAGGTGGAGGGGAGACCGGATATGGAAACATCACCCTCGGGTTTTCTGTTCCTCACTGACCTGGAGCAGAAGATTGTCAAATCATTTCCTTGGGTCTTGAGGGCCTGTGGGGAAAAGGTCATTTCATTGTTATGAATGGTCAGTAGAGCTGCTGAATGTTTTTCCTGTCCCGTGTTGTAATAGCCAGGTTAGATCTAAGCTTAACCTTTAGGGAAGCAGACATCAGACTTCAGATCACATCAGAATCACCTGGAGTCCCGGGCAAACATTCAGATTCCAGGCCACATTCTTACAGGTACCTATATCAGAGCCGCAAAACAGGATCCCAGAGTCTGAATATTTGTATGCAAATCTAGAGATTCTGACGCATCTCAACTGAACACCATGTTTTTGGAGAAGCACTGTTACCAAATTGCAGGGTCTTCATTTAAGTTTAGCCAAAAAAAAAAAAAATCGTGGATTGAAGATCAGGGCCATCAGGGTGCGACATGATTGTAATGTAACTGAGGACACTCCTGGAGGTGGGGAGGAAAAAGTAAGACTGGCCCTTGAGAAAAGCGAACCACTTAAGTTTACACACCCAAGCCATGGCCGTGGACTCACAAGGGCTTTGAGGACCTGGTGGAGACAGAGAGGTGAGGAAAAAGGATTCCATGTGTTCCAAACCAATTGGTGGAACTAAAACTTGATTTTGGGTTAGTATCATTTATTCTTCATCCTTTGAAGGAGGAAAATAAAGATAGTGACATGTTTAAGTACATATAGCTACTTAATAACAGAAGTCAGAGTTGAAACCAGGTCTTGACACTTTATAGGCAGGAGTTACCATGAACATACACAGGGATGTTCCTGCAGATTTGGAGTTGATGCTGTAGGAAGAAAAACAAGAAACTGAATTAAGAAAGAGGAATAATGAGAAAGACATGTAGCAGGTACAGAGAACTAAAAGAAGCATTCATGACGAAGAGGTGTACCAGATCACTAATATTTAACACACTGTCCCAGGGCAGTGTCCAAAAACATTTGGAAAGATCGAGAAGATGGTGATATGGGTTTTGGGATTTCAAATTCTCTTCAGAGGACTCACAACTCCTCTGGCCCAGGTACAAATCCTGAGATTGAGATTGTATTATAACAACAGACATAAAGTGTAAATGACTGATATGGTTCAAAGCACATGGCATTTGAATGTTTGTGTTCTAATAGGGGAGAATATATGGACCAGAAGGACGCATATATAAAGGTAGAATTTCATACCAAAATAGACAATTGTGAGTGGATAAAGTAGCATCCTCGTTGCATCTTAAGGAAAAAAACAACCTCGTGATCTAAGATTCTTCCTGCTTTGCTTTATCCTGTTGCAGAGTAGAGGGACATCACCCAAACATAAGTTGGACACTTTTTCAGGGACAAGCTGAGTGTTGAGCTACATCCTGAACCTTAGGGATGTATGCAGAGGTTGAAAGCAGGCTGCCCTCGGGCCATCATCTTGTGACTGATGACCCATCTCTTTTCCCATTCTTTTTTATGTGCTTCCACAGTGCACAGAGCCCCTCTTCCTGTTCAGGGTAGCCTCACGGCTGGCCACTGAGTGAACATGACACCTCTTCGTGCCACCTGCAGCTCTTTTATGTGGTTGGTCATCCTGGCCTTCAGGGAGACCTGTGTTATCAGGAAAGCATCCCTGACCTGTACAGGTTTTCCTCATTCATTCCAACAACCTCTGCAAGCCCTTTGAGGTCTAGGGTCAATGACTTCAACAAATGGTGTCCATGCTCCTTGAAAGGTGCCCGCAGGGAGTGAGCCTTTCACCCTCCTGTCATCTGATAGGAGAAAGTTTGCTTTGCTCCCTAGCCAGCCCACTGCCTGAAGGAGGAGTCCTCCAGAGGAGTCCACCCTTACATTGCCTCTTCCAGGTACCAAGGGACTCAGAGTTGGCTCTTTCTCCTATTTTCATGTATGCATTCTTTGGCAAATAGTTTATACAGTGTTTGTCAGTCACTAAGCTAAGTACTATGAGACTTCCAGAGTCCACGCGCTACTGGGAGAAAGAGAATATGAACAGGCAATTATACTGCAGTGTGTTACAGGCAGAGACAGGAAAGACAGGATGCTATGGAAACACATGTCAGTGTGTGTGTGTGTGTGTGTGTGTGTGTGTGTGTGTGGCTTTATCTAGATGAGGATATCAGACAAAACTTCCCGAAAAGAGTGTCAGCTCGGCAGTGTCCATCAGGACTACAGAAGGTAGCTAAATAAAGGGAGAAAGTGTGGAGATCAGACTCTTCCAGGTAGGGAAATCAGCATAGGAAAAGGTCCAGGGTGTGGGTTGCATGACGGAGAACAGGAAGAACGGGAGAGAAGAAAGGTGTGGGATAAGAGAGTAAAGAGACAAGGGCTCCACAAGCTTTGTTGAAAAGTTGATTATTATCTTGAAGGCAATGCAAGGTCAGTTCAAGTGCTCACTTGATTCTTTGCTTCTATGTTATAACCAATGAGTATATGAAAGATGACTCTTTCTCCACTTTCTCTCCAAACCCACCCTGGGCAGGGGGACCATGTACAGGCTTCTGAGAACCTCGATTACATCATCCCTCCAGCAACTCCAGGAAAAGATGAGGAATACTCAATTTTCCCACCAATTTTATAGATTTTTTTCTTTGTACAAGATTTATTAAACGTCTTTACACAGCAGCCTCTGTTTTCAGATACTGCTGCTAAGGCCACCCCGTGATGCTGTGGGGACTTGCTGGGGCATGGCAGGTGGCTCTGGTTTCCTGCTCTTCTGCTCCCCTGTCCTTCTGTTCCGAGATGGGAGTAGCGGGTGGGATCTCATCTTTGGTTCCACAATGCTCGTGTGGTCAGGCAGAGGCTTCTTGGAGCCAATCTGACCACTTGGATCCCAGGGCAGCATGATCTCTACTTTGGTACCCAGCACAGCCTGTCTGAGCAGCACATGGCACATGGCTGTGCCAACGTGGTAGTTGACAGGGTCCCCACTGTGGACCATCAGGCCATCCACAAACTTCATGGACTAAGCCCTCTGTCCTTGGAGCTTCCCAGACACCACGACCTCACAGCCCTTGGCTCCACTCTAGGTGATGAAGGGCAGCCCACCATAGCAGGCCCTCCGCACAGCAGGCCCTCTGCACAGCAAGCTCTCCTAGGAGTTTGTAACACAGAGACTCGTCTAGGTAATGGCACCTCTCGTTGCCACCTTTTTGGCATAAAGCTCCCCACTGCCCTCAGGGAAGCCAAGCCTCTTCTGAATACAGCAGTCAATTCTCAGATCCTCTGGCCCTTCTCAGTGGCTAAAATAATGATTTCAGTCTTGGTTGGTGTAACTTGGACTTCAACTGCAAAGTAGCCATCTTCAGTCAGCTCCCGAGTAAAAAATCCATTCAGTTCAGCTTTGAAGACGCCATTAGCAGCAAGCTTCCTCTTCTTGGAAATCTTCTTGGAAATCTTACCGCCGTCTTGCCGCCATGCGCTGCTGAAAAGAAAGGCCAATTTTATAGATTTTCAAGCCAAAATTCAGCAAGATTCAGCAACTTGGCTTAGATTATGTGAGTGTTGAGTGGTAAGGACAGGACACAGGTGCAGAATAGTGGTAAATAACAATAAAATAGGGAAATCAGCAAAGATTTACTAAGTTACCATGAAGCTAATGAAATTTAACATTTAAGCCCCTAATTTCTCCCTTGTCCTTCAAAGACCTTTATAGAGGCCCTAGCAAAGTGTTCAATGGGTTTTTTTAAAGTTTGCATCAGCTGTGTATTTAAAGGCCAGCCAGTTCAGACCCTCTCTTTCTACTTTCACTTTCTCTTGATCACATTTCCAGTGGTGTTGAGTAGTGTTGGTAAGAGCTGTGAGGAATTCTGAGATTTGGTTAAAGAGCAATTGAATGGGGATTATGCCTACCTTGGTTATAATTAGAGTTTTCCACTAATTTCTGCCTAGCCAAACTGGTACAGCAATGGCTTCCAGAAACGCTCCTACTGTTGAATTCTAGTTCACTGCTGAAACAAAGATGGGGACCAGAAGTTAGAACTTGATTGGTACCAAAAAGTATGCAGGTCATGGAAAAGGAAAAAAAATCTGGAATATATAAAGGTAAAATTTTCTTTGGAAAACTCTTGTAAACATTAAATTTTAAGTGGAGGAACCTGACTCTTTCTTGTGACTAATCAAAGTAAAGTTTTTCCCAGGTTAGGAAAACATTTAATGCAGGAGTTATAAATGCCCACACACGCAGAGTCATATGCAGACTATGTGTGTGTGTGTGTGTGTGTACATGTATGTGTAAAGAAACTGCATGAGAGAGGATTTAGCATAGTTCCTAATTTCTGTGGACAGAGACACACCCATGTCTGTGGTATAAATACGAAACAAATCTGTGTGTTTACATGTTCTGTGTAACCTAACTTTCAATAGCAACAAACAAATTTTAACTTACAAAACTAAAAGAAAGACCAAATTATCATTTTACTCCCTTTTGCAGAAAGTAGTACCTCAATATGTACATGTGCAAAATAGTACATAACTGAAAATGTAGGGAAAATATTAAAATGGATAAGTTAATTCATTAAAATGCTTTTTTCTAGATATTTTCACATGCACACATCTGGATTATGATGCTTATTATACTTGCCTGCTTTTACAATATCATAATCATTTTTTCATTTTAAATAAATATTCACTTTATTAAGATTAGAATTATAATTTTGTGATGTTTTTCTTTTAAAAAAGTCCTTTCCTTCCAGCTTTTCTAAATCAAATAAACTTGATCTCAGACAATCTGGATCTGCTCTGGTCAGGAGTTTTATGCAGTCACCTGGTTGTGCAGGCCTGGTGGGGTTGAAGGAGGACTGGGTATTTGGTTTAAGGAAAAACAAAATTCCCTTTTAAGCATCCTAGTCGGAGTATCAGCAACTTTTAGCTGTAAGAAAATTGTGTAGAATAAGAAGTGGACCCTACATGGCAAGAAAGATACCCAGGCTGACATAAAAATCTGGCTCTGCCCCAGGACGAAGGGAGGAGGCCTTTCACAAGAACTAATGCTAAGGAGGGGCTTGGGAGGGCTTTCCTCACAAAGAATGGGGAGCAGTCTGCCTGTTCATCAGTGGGAGTTTCTGCTCCACTTCACATAGGAAGGATGACCTAAAACTCATCTGGAATGAAACCAAGCCCAAACCATCCTTGGGCTTACCGTCTCTGACCCAAGGTCCAGTAACGCAATCCCTTCCTTTGCAATCCGTACCTCCTCCTCGTTCCCCACACATGGTTTCTTCTCCAAGCAACTTTTGCTACACTCTTTGTGTCTTGATCCCCATGGTTTAAAAACTTGCTGGTTCTAGATATTAGGCCTATATCTAAGTAGTAAATGGCTGTTTCCTTTGCTGTGCAGAAGTTTTTATCATGCTAAGTGAAATAAATCAGACATAGACGGTTAAATATGGTAAATATTGTATTTAAAATACAAATAGCTTCAAAGCAAAACAAAAGAGAAATGGTAGGAAACAGAAGAGTAGATTTTGTAGAGATGGGAGAGAGATCTGCAGAGAGTAGGAACAGGGAATAAAAGTGATAAAGATGCAATATGTATAAGTACCAATTTCCCTAGATGAGTGCAATTATGTGTCACAAGCATGTGATTGGTGGTAGGAAGGAAGTAGAAAGAGGCAAGGAGAGAAGGAGAGAGGAAGAGAAGGAGTAGAAATTGCCTGGAATGATAGCTGTTCATGTCATAATACTAAAATATAGAAAACACCTTCAGTGATCAACAATAAAGAAAGCTAAACATATCATGTTTTTTTAAAACAAATGACAATAATTACAAAGCTTATGGATAATATGGAAAAAATTAAGATAGCTTCATACTATATGATGAAATAGAATGCAACAGTATCTCTCTTAGAATTTTGACTGTAAAATGATATAGAATGCGGAGTGAGATTGTAAGAGAACATGCAAAAATAGTCACGAGTGATCTCAATTCTTCTCCTTTGCAATGCTTGTTGCTGTTTCATTTCTTTAAGGATAGGAACAATTAAGAGAGAGGTGCCAGTAATTTGTTAGGATGCCTAAGTGCCCTCTCCCAGGAGACAGATCATGACCCTTCTCACCCAGGCTTCGAAAAGCAAGTCTGCCTCTGGTATTGGGATGGGGGCCATTTTCCTTGGAATGTGCCCTGCGGGACAGTAGGAAAGCCAGAGCTTGTAAAGAAACTCCATACACCTTGAGAAGAGATTCTGCATCCTGTTCGTGCACACTACCCTGTCCTAATCACATCCTAGTGCTGAGACACAATACCCAACACCCAAAAGTTGAAAAAGGAAGAGTTGATTTTGACTCAGAGTTTGTAGAGGCTCTGTAGTTATCTGGCTCCTTTCGGGTCATGCCCCCAGTGGCCTATGTCTTCTGACCAGGCCTCTCATCCTAACAGCAAGTGAGATAGAATTGCATATAACACAATTACCTTCCAAAGATCTTGTCTATGATTCCATGAGGGGAACATCTAGATATAAGCTGTAGCATCCTGCGAAATTTTTACTGACTAGTGGAATTTTTAGCTGGCCTCCTTTTCCTTTCCCAAAGGTACTGAAAGTTGATTAGGGGGAGTATTCTACTTTCTCCCTACCTAGCAAGAGAGATGCTCAGATCACTGAACCCAGGCCTGCAAAATCAACCAAACAATACAAGTATTTAGTTGCTTTATGTACCTTAGTTGCTATTAACTCAGCCTGTCCTCCGAACCAGCGGGTTGCTTACGAACTGGGGTTGGGGGTGTTGATTCTTAGCCCCTGTGCCGTTAGGCTCATGGGAGGTGCTATGTGACTTTTCTTTTCCTGGAAGCCATGTGCCTTACCAGAAAGGCTGGCTGTTTGGCTTCTTGTTGGACCCTCTCAGTCCCAGCATGGCAGATTCTTGGGAGGCACTGACTTTCCTCCCTAAACTTTTTATTCTATACAGTCTTTGTTTCTTAATGATGACTAAAAATATCTAATTTATTGGACTCTAGGCACATTAAAGGAAATAATGCTTTTTAAATCATCATGGAGCTTAAAATATATGCTCAATAATTATTTGATAATATTATTCAATCTCTCTCTAAGTCAGCTTTCCTATCCCACGGTAATAATTTAATGGGGTGTCTACGAGAATTAAACACTGCAATCTAGATAAAACCCACAGTATTTGCATGAATACAAATGGCAATAGTAATGTTTCTTATTTTCTGGTGCAATGACATTTTTACCACTTAGTGGAGTTTTTAGCTGGCCTCCTTTTCCTTTCCCAAAGGCACTGAAAGTTGATTAGGGGGAGTATTCTACTTTCTCCCTACCTAGCACAAGCAGAAGGTCAATCGGAGGCTCAGTCACAGAGCATCTCTGGCCCCAGTTGTCTCCTTCATTGGCCTTTCTCTTCTTTCTAAACTAAGTTGCTCTCCTATAAGTCATTAATTCAGTAAATAATAATAATAATAATAATAATAATTCTAACAATGATTGAGCTCTTTGTACCAGATGCTTTGCATCAGCCTAACTACTCTTGAGATAGGTATATTTGCAGTTGTCACTTTATGGATAAGGACTTGAAGATTCACAGCTGTGATAATACATGCCCAATCACAGCTGGCAAAAAGGGAAAAGCCAACATCGGTGTAAGGCAGCCTGATTTTCCAGACTGAGATTTTCACAACTTTGCCATCCTGCTTTATTTTCCTTGCAGCCAAGCTGGGATTCCTGAGAGTATGGCTTAGAGTACTCAAAAGGGCTCTGGTATCAAACTTCTGGCTTTTAATACTCTTGTTGGTTAACTTGCGTATTTTATTTTGATTTTGTCAAATTCTACACCATATGTTGTCAAGACTTAAAGATACATACCAATCTGTGTAGTAGAGTGACGGAGGCCTATTTTATTAGTTCAGTGTATGTGACAGTGGGGACAGAGATTCTACTAAAGCTATTATTGAGTGTGGACTATGCGCCAAGCTGATTGCATGAATGTCTGTAATCATCACATCAACTCTACTAAGTAGCTTCTGCTATCTGTATTTTATAGGTGAGAACACCAAGACCCAGCCAGGTCAAGAGATGTGCCCAAAGCCACATGGCTGTTTGTCAAAGGGTTCAAATAAATACCCAAGGTTCCATGGTTCCACTGTCCACAGTGTCTCCCACAAAAGACACTAAGGACTTCTGGGATGACCAGATCTCTTCTGGTTTCTATCAAGCTTCCAATCAAGTGTGATGGTTTGGCTGCAAGGTTGGATCCTCCCCACGCATCATAGTACACTCAGTATTCTAATGACCGAAGCCAAGTAGTGCCACATCGTCCTCTGTCCAATGTCAGACCTGCAGCCTACAGAAGCCTACAGAGGGTTTTGGAGCTGAAAGTCAGGAAAGAAAATGCTCTGATGACTGCAATGTTAATAAGGAACAAGCCTAAATATGATTTATTCCTCACAAAGGCCACTCTGTCCTCGGTCGACAGCCTGGGGGTCCTGTTTCAGCTCTTGGTCTGGCCACCCTGGCTCAGCTGCTGTCTTACTGCTTGGAGCTGGCCAGGCCTTCCTGATAACATCACTGGGGCATAGTGGTGCTTTGTGTACTTTAAGGGCTCCAGTTACCTGGGGCAGGCAGAATACAGGCTCTGGTGCCGGAGGCCAGGAGGGAGGCAATGACTAAGTAAAAACAAGCATGAAAGGGGAGTGTTTTGGAAACCCCAAAGGAAGCTTTCTTCTTCATATCCTCAAGGTGCTTCACAAGGAGGCTGCCTGATCACTGCCATCAAATTCAGCAAGGAAAAGGAATTAGGGCAGGACTTTTCAACCTTATCTGTGTGTGGGTTCTGCTCACACCTGGAGGAGTGCCAGCTAGCAAGTTCAGACACCTTTGACTGATGCCTGGGGTGTCCTCTGTGTGAAAAATCACAGGCAAACTGTCTTTCAAACTAGGGTTGGGTGGCCTGCAACTTCTTCATCTGAAGGCCATAGCCATGAATTTGTCTTGGAGCAAAAGTTAGGTAGTTCTTCAAGTTTACATTTCAGAGAAACTTAGCTTGGGAAGCTTTTTATCCATCTTTGTGTTCTAGAGACCCAGTTGGGCAGGCTGGTCCTTAGTGGAATGAGTACATTCTCGGAGCCTTGCGCTGGATGCTGTAGTGACATAAAACTGTGAGAACTGAAGCCCACGGTACAGCATATGGGCTGGCTGTCATCACCCCACAAGTGTCCTGTGGGTGGTCCTGCCTGTGACTCCTGGCCATACTTACTCATTTCTCCATCTTTCTGCCACCCACACTTTTCTGGTGTGGCACATCTACAACAGCGAATGTCCTCCACATCCCCTTCTCCAACACTACTTTCTGCTCCTTTGCTGTCCCTAGAAAACATGCAGGTGCTTATGCCCAGAGCACTGGGAGCCAGAAAAGCAGCAGCTAATACAGTAAATGATTCTACAGTTCTGTATCAGTTTCCTGAGGCTGTTGGAACAAACTCAGCCACAGGAAGAATGTCTTCTCTCCTAAGCCGAAATTGAGATGTTGATAGGGGTTGGTGTGTCAGCATCCTCAGAGAAGGAGCCTTTCTGGCCCTTTTCAGCTTCTGGTGCTCTGGGATTCCCTTTGCTGGTGGGTGCATCACTCCAACCTCTTTCTTTCTTTTTATGTAGCCTTCTCAGAGTGTGTGTCTGTTTCTTTTCTCACTTATGAGGGGTGATCAAAATATACTACTGTGAATGTTTAAATTTTAAAAATTGCAATAAAAGGCATATTGCCATCAACTCTCTTCAAAATCCTTCTCTTTGCATTGAACACACTCACCCTGCTTTCTGAAGCAGTTCTGGAAGTCTTCTTACAAGCTCAGATTGAAACTATGGCAGGCAAATGCAGCTGCCCAGTGGCAACCAACAGAAAGGCAGGCTCTAAAAAATGGCGTGTCTTCAATCAGCTTATTTGCTAGATCTAGTGCCCTACAACTAGTCAAAATGACCGCGAAAAGTAAGCATTTTAAATCAACTCGGGGTATAGAGGCAGCCACAACAGTGCAACTAAAGACACTCGTGAGGATCAGACTTCCAGAACTGCTTTGGAAAGTGTCAAGAACAATGGGATAAATGGGTTTGAAGGGAGGGGTGATATCTTAAGGAAGACTAATAGAATAGCCATGTGTCTGTGTACTGTAAAAAAATTAAAGAAAAAACATTAACAGTCTTTTTCAAAAATCATACTTCATATAAGGTGGGGGCCAGTTTGTGGACATATCTTTTGACACCTATGATTCAAATCAATACAGTTTTTTCTTAAATCTTTTTTTAATTTTAAAAAGCAAAACAAAACAAAAAAAGAACACAGAATTTTTAAAAAAAGACAGTAAGAAGTTAACTCTAGTTAATATATTGCATATTGTTATCTTAGAAGTAGTTGTTTAAGTTACAAGATCTAGGCCAAAAGTGATTGTCCCAATACATGTTTTTAAAAACAGATACTACTACTGTATTATCAATAGCATTTTTAAAAAGTAGAATTTCACCATTCAGATGAAATCTGGGGCATCCATGTAGGCAGGCATTTGGAGCAGGATTTTTTTCAAATTGATTTATTTCCTTCTATCCACAAGGGTCTGTTTTATAAATGCCACTCAGGGAGACAAGCTTCAGGTACCCTGATGGAAGAGAACATGGTCCCTGAGCCAAGACGAGAGCATCCAGTGGGGTGTTTTTTTTTCTGAGCCGCTCTGGAAGAAGTGTAGTTATCTTCCAGAGCAGCAAGAGGTCAGTGGTAGAGCTTTCTGTAAAGAAACTGACTGGAACTAAGGTGACCCATTGGGAACTGGGCCCTGGAAAATCCCAGCTCATAGACAGGTGGCTACATCCCAGCTGGGCCTGGAAGGTGGGATGAGAAAGGAAGATGGCCATGCCCTTAATTTTCAGCCTTTCCATAACAGATCCAGCCAGGCCTCCTTTTGCTAGGTTCTTACAAGGAACAGGCCTTTGAAAGACCCTTGTCTCTTTGAAAACATGAAAGCAGTAGAGTTCTACACTGAGAGAATGCTCTGTTCTTTCCACTCCTTGAAATGCTTCTCCCAAGTCCCCACAAGGTTCAATAGTGACTTTGCAGCAGGGTGGCCTTCTCTGACCATCCCACCAAAAACTCCATTTCCTGTCTACACTTTATCCTCTGTTCACCATCTGGATTATTCCCTAATATAATACCTACTTCCCCAGCACCTGGTGGATCTAGGTAAATATTTTCAACTAACCAACTGAATGGTAAACTGGAGAGGATTCATGAAACTTTCTATTTGACCAAGCCACCAGCCTTCAGGTGGGCAAATTTTATTGTGATCCTTATTTTACAGTACAAGCAGTGAGATCTTGGGTGGTAGCAGTGGTAGTGGAGTGACAAAGTGTTTGCTTGAAGTCACAGAATTTGAGGGACTAAGGAAACAAAGATTTAATATTGTGATTTCTTGTTCATGACCCTCCTTTTAACTGTTAAACAAACAGTACCATCAATTTCTCTGCAGTTCAGTTCACCTAATTGTCCATCTGGCTTTCTGGGGGGATGAGACAAGGAAGACAGTGGGGAGGTGCATATGGGGTATTTCTCAGACATGAATGGTGTCCAGGTAACTACCATTTCCAAATACCTTGAGTAGGTACGCGCACGTGTGTATATGTGTGTGTGTGTGTGTGTGTGTGTGTATGGGGGAGGGACAGGTACCTGGATGTATGTTAGGAGGTGACTGTGAAAAACTACAATCAGATGTTTTCCTAGGAGACTAGTAGTTTCATTGAACCCTCTCTGTCTTATCTCTGCAAGCATCACATTTTTCCAAGCAGCTCCATTCCCCAGGCTCTCGGGATGTTAAGATTTCATTTTTTCTCCCACTCCCCTTGATTAGCCTGGCTCTTGTGTCCACTGAACCCAGCCAGAGAGATGACCTGGGGGAGGCAGCTCTCATGCCTACTCTCTTACCTCATCATAGATGTGTTTTTGTCTTTTCTAATTCAAGAATCACTCTTTATATAAAATTGCTTCTTAGCTGAGCTTCAGAGACTACATATTTAAAAAAAATCAAAAGAGGGCTGTGGAAACGATTAAGGGCTTGGATAAGTGCCTTGCAGGAAAGGGCTGGAGTGCTTTGCCTGGACGACAGGGTCCCAGAGACACACGGAGACGTAGGTGAAGAGTCCTGGGTGTGGTGGTAAGGCGGAGAAAACAGCAGCTCTCCTGACCAGTTCCGCCAGGCAACATTAGCGAAGTTCATAACTTTCCCTGCACCACAATGTCCTTCACTCCGAACTCTGTCACTCCTGTCTCTCTATGATTGCAGACATCTTCATTTCTCTTAAAAATTAAAGCAGAAAAGAAATGCTCCAATTTTTGCTTAGTCTTCGGTGCCGAAAGGGCAAGTGTGACAGGCACGGAGTTTGCTCAGGTATGTGTGGAATCGCGGTGCAGCCTCCAGAGATGGCACTCTCAGAGCAGGTAGACTCAGATGGAAATCTTGAATTCATCTCTTCATGAAAACCAAAAACCTAATGCTCGCCAGACTTCCTTATATGAAAAATAAGCATAACGATGTCTTCCTGTTACAAGTGTTGGGAAAATTAAATGAGATAAGGAATAATGACTAGTGTTTATTGTATTAACTCAGGTGCTGGAATAAATGCTTTTCACAAATCTCTCATTTAACCTTATGACGTACAGATTTTACAACTCAAGATCAGAATGCTGGTATGAGCTTCTGTCTGTATTGACACCCCAAATTTATAACCACTGTATTGCAGCCTGTGCCCACCCATTGCCTTCCCACTAGGAATTTTTCGTAAACATACGTTAGATTTCTTTTAATTTTTGTACTCTTGGCAAACAGTTTTATAATTTTTTTATAAATGAGAAAAATAAAAACATTCCATTTTCTCATTACAGATGATACTTCATTTTTAGAATTTATCCCATAAAAGAAAAAAAGCCATTCCGTTTTCTGATCACAAATATATGTTTGATCCCCGGTAACAGAAAAAATATATTGATATCTCAAAAAGTAAATCCTAAAGGCCAAAAGAAGAATGCCGTTATTTAGAAGCTCAGCACCTAGAAAATGCCATTGTAAATATTTTGTTACATCTTCTTTTACACAGTCACATACATTCTGTTGTATATACATAATGTGCCCTCCCCCAAATCATTTTGTTTTTATTATTTTGTATGTGAGGACTGAGGCCTGGATCCTGGGGTCGCCAGCGTAGAGAATGAGGAAGGAGACTGAGGAGGAGGAGCTCACCAGCTGAGAGAAGATGGCTAGATACCTGCAGATACCTGCAGAAGGTTTTTCTGAGTGTGCCTGGGAGGATGTCCCCAGAGGAGACCTGGAGAGTGGATCTGCCATCAAGTGGAAAGATCTGCCCCACGTGGATGGGTGTCATTCACCCAGCTGGGGATCAAGAGAACAGGAAAGCAGAAGGAGTAGGAGGATCTCTCTGCTCCTTCCTTCTGGGATCGGGTGTGGGTCTGTTGTCGTTCTTGGGCATCCAAGTTCTTCAGCCTTTGGACTCTGGGAGGCACCAGCAGCCCCCTGAGAGGTGCACTGTTAGCTTCCCTGGTTCTGAAGTTTTGGCCTCTTATAAAACATTCAGCCTCTGTGACCATCTGAGCTGGTCGTCTAGTTCCCATGTACACATATGCACACACACACACACACACACACACACACACACTGCTGGTTCTACTTAAAGCTAATTAATACAACAACATATGATAGGCAAATTCCAATGCCAATTTTTCACTTAATGAATCTTATTCAATGTCTACTATGTGACACTAATAAATCAGGGAAAGAAGATTGAACCAGGCATAGTGACATCTACTGGGAGGCTGAGGGAGGAGGATCACTTGACCTCACAAAATTGAGGCCAGCTTTGGCAAGGTCCTGTTTCAAAACCAAAAAACAAACCAACCCAAAGCAAAACAAAAAGAAAGATCTCGCTTCATGTAGAGTTCACACCATGTATCAGACAATGAATGTAATAAAAAACAAATCATATAGTCCCTTATCAGGTGACATGTTCCATCAGAAAATAACAGGATCAGAAATGGGTCTCACGTTCAATCAGAGTGATCCAGGGAGATCCGACTGAGAGGGCTTCTGAGGGAATAGTTGAAGGGTCTGAGGAATCTGGCTCTGCTGCTGTCTGCATATTCTGGGCAGAGGAAACAGCCAGTGGTAGCAGTGCAAAAAATGACACCACGACTGGTTCTAGATAGATTTGAAGGTGAAACCAACATAATTTCCTGGCAGATCAGAAGCAGAGGGTTGAGCAAAAAAGAGGAGCCATGGAAGCCTCCAGGGTTTTGGCTGGAGCAATCAAAAGACATCGTTGAGATGGGGGAAGGCTGAGGGGGAATTGGTGTTTAGAAAGGCAGCGTGGTCAGTTTGGATTGTATTGGATTTGAGATGTCTATTGGGCACCTAACTGGAGTTGTTAAATGGCCAGGTGGATTCGTAAATCTGCAGAACAGGCAAGAGGCCTGGTGAGAGGTTTCAATCTGGGAGCTGTTCACAATCACTGGTATTTAAGGCTATGAACCTGTGGGACATCACGGGAGGAGAGCACGTGAGGGCTGAGCCCTGGATCCTGGGGACGCCAGTGCTGAGAATGAGGAGAGGGGGAGACCAAGAAGGAGGAGCTCACCAGCTGAGAGAAAAGTTCTAGGTCCTGCGTGTCAGAAGAAGTATTTAAATGAGGGAGGGAGCCACTGTGTGGAATGCTGCTTCCAAACCAGGTACTGTGAAAACTTACACATGAACACGATTCTAGTGAGTCCTGGAGGAGAAAGAGCTTCCAACAGCTCTCCACATTCTTATTGTATTCAAAGGGCTGTCACTCGGTACTGTCATTATTAATTCAGTGCTCAAATTGTCCCAGATGTGTCCATTGCAAGTCCTTTCCAGCTGGCTCCTGTGTCCTTTGCACTAGCCCATGTTGTTTTTGGAGCACTTATTTATTTTCCGATGGACGTTTCAAATTTTTCTCTAAGTGTTCCACTGAATACCCTTGGACAGTCTGTTTTATATCTTAGGTCCCTTTTAAAGCTTGCTTTTGTTTCAAAGTACTCACTACTTTCTTCTAATTTTTCCCATGCATGTTTTATTAATATCGTGTACTTCACTCTGTCATAATGAGGATCTGTGCATTCTTTTCTCAAAACTGATGTTTATTGTTTGTTTCTGATTATTATGCATATTGAGAATATGTTAAGCTGTGTGAGAAAATAGAATTTGAAAAATTATATAAAATCTTACTAGACTGAAATACTTCACTGTTAACTTTTTTGTTTGTTTGTTTGTTTGTTTGTTTTTGAGGATGGTATTTGTGCTTGCCAGGCAGGTGCTGTGCCACTGAGCTATATCCCTGGCCCCTTTACCATTAACTTTTGATGAAATATTCTTTTGGATATTTACTCTCTTTTGTATAACATATAATCATACCATGTGTGTATGCATTCATAACTTTGCCTAAATGAGATCATAACCGTGCCAAACAGATGTTCTGCAATCTATATGTCCCTTATTTGGGAATATATAGCCTGCACTTTAATATACATTACTGCACAATATAGCCAACTTTGCCAGCAGAAAGATAGTGATAGTAGATTCCCAAAACGGTGCTGTGTTTTCTCATTTATTTATCAGGTAAGTATGTATTGAGCACCTACTTTTCAACCAGGCTCTCTGATACTGCTCTTCAGTTTTGTATTGGGTGTATTGTCTGGACACGCATTGACATCCATTGTGGTTTTCCTTTCTTTCCAGACATATGGTAGGATCACACTTCCCCTTGTAGTTTGTACTCAGTCACGGGATTTGATTGGGTTAATAACGAATGCAAGAATGTATCACTTCCAGCCTAAAGCTTTGGGAGCAGTGCGAGGCTTGCCAGATTCTTTTCTCCCTCCTGGGATCCTCTAGAAGTGTATATTGATATGGAACTCTCTTAGCCAGGCTCCCTGAGTGACTACACATGAACTGAGTTTTCTGCCAAGTCCCCTAAGTAAGTACACCTTTGTCACATTAAACCACTGTGATTTTGTGGTTCCTGGTTACTGCAGCATCCCCTCTCCTATCCTGACTGACAGTGTCTGATTGGCTATGAGTTTACTTAATTGTGCTCCCTCATGAGAGACTTTCTTACTTGCTGTGGTGAGTATTAGATAGATGATAGGTCATTAATAAACAGGGCTACCAAATGTATGAATGTGAAATGGCAGTGCTCTAAATCCAGAACATGGTAGACAATCAGGCTGTGGTTTACTCACTATTTACAAAGGTGGTATGAAGAATACTCACATCAAAATTAGCTAGGATGCTTATTTTATTTCTTTTTAAACTTTTTCTTTTAAAGGATATGCTTTTGTTGTACTTTTTTATTAGTTCACCTTTGCAATAAATAATGAATAAAGATTATATTTATTGTAGGGAATATGTACATGTACATAGCAATCTTAATTCTTTCTTTTTTCATAATTAAGTTTATTGTTATAATTTAAATATGCATAATGATCACATTTATTTTGGAAATTTGTGCCTTACATGATCTATTTTATTTTACAATGCAAATTTCTAGATCTCATCAGTACAATAGTATATAGAGCTGTGTGTACATTTCTAAAGGGATTGTTCTGATAATTATCAAAGTCATAGGTGTCATAAGTGAGTAAGGTAAAAAATAATTAAGTATTTTCAGGACTGTAACGGGAAGCTCATTAATGGTATTTTTACAAATCAGAGATTATAGTGAATCCACCAAAGACAAAATAAATGTCTTGCTCTCAAAAAACTCATCGACTGCTGCTGTGGGAAACTTTTGTTTAAATAAATGAGTTCAACCCATTGTTAGAATGGAAGCTTCTAATAAGATGCAAGGTGAGCCCAAAGCACAAGTGGTCACTTCAAGTACAGAAACCGTATTGAGGTCATTTAAACTTATGTCAACAGGTATATTCTGCTGGCTTTAAAAACAAGAGCTGGGTACGATGTCTGATGAGGGAGTCTTGGGGTCACCTTTGAAAAGAAAGTGACACGACATGGGGGATAGCTGGTGGCATGCTTTCTGCTCTACACAGGAAGTGCCAGGAGGGGCTGAGCTTGGCTCAGCAGGCGTAAGTTGGAAAGCATGAAGAGTGTCCCACCCCAGACAGTGCGGTCTCGATTGTGTCTTTGCTCTCTGCATTATTTCCCCTCCTTATTCCCTTTCCCACTGTAGTCTTGCTATTGCGGAGGAGAGGTGGCTGGGAGGCTGACACACACTGGGGTTTTCATATCATAGCAGCACTTTGCACCAAAGTGATTGAAAATAATGAAAATAAGAAGCCCTTGAAAAGAAAATATACAAATAAGAATAAGGAGCACTTGAAAATAATGAAAATTAAATTGATCATAGGTCCAGGCAAGACTATAAGTTAAATATGGCTGACTGACCTACAAATAAAAACCAGAGCTCTAGCATTTGAGAGCACTGTCTGTAATCTTCTGGATATGGCCCTTTGCTCTCAAGTTTAAGTTTTCGTCAGCTGGGATTCTCCCTTAACGGATCTCCCATAAAGGAAGTTCAGGTGACATTGACTATAGATATAGTACAGGAGAGGCTGAGGAAGTATTCATTATTTTCCCTAAGGCATTGTGTCTGCCTTTCTGGCACACACTAACCCAACAGGCACTGCACTCCACCTGCAAAGAGCAAAACTAAACACTGAGTTCTGGTTTTTCTTAGTTTCTGTTGGGTGAACCCATCTGTAATAAACAGAAAGCTAAGGTCTTAAGTCTACACCTGTATGATTGAGGCAGGAACTGAGGAGGGTTAGCCTGCAAGGGAAGAGGATTATGGGAAGTCATGAGGATAATACGCAAAATAAATGGGTGTTATGTAATGTTGTCCAGCAGAGTGTCTAGAAATTTGAAGAATTACAGGGTCCTTTTGTCTCTATGCTCAGGACTATTGTGCATAAGTTGCAGAAAAGGTGACATCATTTTAATGTAAGAATGAATTTTCTAGTAATTATAGTTTTTTTAAATACAGAGTGAGCTATCTTAGGAGAATGCACTCACCCATGTGATTAACAATCACATCATCACTGGAACATTATCTAAGTGCTAGATGTGCTAAGAATCCAGGATAAAAGAGAGCTATACATTAGCTTCCTTTCTTAAAATGCTCAGAGACCAATAACAGAGACAAATATGTATGTAAAAAGATAAATTTCAGTGCTACACACTGTGAGGGAGAGAGAGAGTAAAATGCTGAACCATCACGAACTACAGAGTAACTAATCTACCTGGGTGCATTGGGAGAAGCATTACAGAGCAGATGACACTTGATCAGTGTCTTGAAGGATGAGTAGGAGTTTGCAATTCAGTGGTATGGAGTCCTTTATCCCTGGAAGGGTTCAGATGAGATGGAATGGTCACCTGTCAAAGGTAGTGAAGAGAGATTTCTGGGAAGGGGAGGAACTGGTCACTTTGGTGACCTCTAAGTCTCTTTCAAACCCAAGATTCTATCATAGAGCCGCAGTAGTGGGACGTTATTGTATGAGCATATATGTTACCATCCATCAACATGTTATTCCCAGTTCTCTGCCTCATGGGGTACAGGGGGCTACTGTCAACCTGAAGGTTTCAGGTGGGATCAGAAAGGGGGATAATTTATCTTTTCTATGCCCTGAGGGTCAATATCTCTTTACATTTCTCAGCTGAGGAAAAGCCAGACTTGGGGATAGAGGAGCGGCTCTGTCTGTGTCTGAGACAGCGGTGGGGTGGGGGGATCCTTTCCAGCCAGGTGTGCTCTGTTTGCTCCCGGCTGGACAGGACAGCTGAAGCTCCTTTGTGATCTCTGGGACTGCCTGAGCCAAGGCAGCTGTCTGAGGCTCTCTGTCTGCCATTCAGGATGGACCGTGCCCTTCTGCCAAGAAAGCAATGGAGACAAAAGAGCAAAGCCCAAAGCATAAGTCCCTGCAGCTTCTCCCAGTCCTCCCAGCTGAGTTTCTCTGCTGGAGAATACGCGAATTGTTCACATTCTTGACTCCGTGCAGGTGAGTGCAGGTGCATTCAGGTGAAGCCTTCGTCCTTTTTTTTTTTCACCTGCAGGGCTGAGAGGCCCCACTGACAGGCGAGCAGACAGACCCCCTATTGTCACCCCATATGGGGTGGTATATCAAATGCTTCTTAAGAAGGGCTTGGGGCTTGAGGCTCTTGGTTCTCTTAAATACAGGCTTATGGGAAAAGGAATGAAGAAATGAAGAAAGTTTGAAAACGTATGCTATTCATCTGGAGGGAAAAAAGAGCATTCAGGCAACTGAGTCCAAAGCCACTTCCTTGGTGACTTCTCACGGTCAGCCAAATAGAGAAGTAAATCTCTTTACGTCCAGCCTCCAAAACACAAACCTTGGCTTTCACACTCGTTAAACTCTGGAACTAGTTAGCACATCGAGTTTCTTCTGGGATGTCTGTCAAGAAGGATTAGCAGCCAGTTGATGGATGTGGGTTTGGACTGCAGTGAACTTGTAATATCCACTCGGCTCAGGAGAGCTGGCTCAGTGTCCCCTGCTGACCCCTACAGGCTCCTCCGAGTCAGTAGGAAATGCAACCCGATCTCACTAATAATGCGGAGAGCACAGAATGCGCCTTTTCTGTAAGCCAGTAAAAATCCTAATAATAACGATGGTAAAGAAAGTACATGCATCACCGTGTTTGTCAAAAGAGGTACAGGAGGTTGGGAATGTGGCACAAAGAGAGGTCTGGGATGGGGGAGATTGATCCTTTACAAAGATTTATTTATTTTTTCACAGTTTCCATTGTTAGAGGCATGATAATGCTTCCTATTCAAAAGTTACGAGTCAATAAGAATGGGGAAAACAGACAATGAAATACAAACAGAAACAATTGGTTCTCTATGCATTTCATATGAAAAACAATCATACTGAAGGAGGAAACACAAATGATGCGGACAACTTTTGAACACAGTATTTTCACTATGCATTCTCAACCTAAAAATAAAAAGGACTATGACCAATATTAAACTCTAGTTTGTTTTTCCTGTTGTTGTGGGGGGGGCACTTTTGAAACTCCCGTATGGGGTGTGATCAAAATGTACCGTAAATGTTTTGGTGCAAAGCATTGTTAGAGTAAAACACACATTGTCCCTCAACGTACTCCCCCCCATTTGGAACACACTGATTCCAAAATTCTGGCCACTTTGAGAAGCATTTAGATGTCCTCTTGTGGGAGAGACTTTAGTTGCATTGTCACGGCTGCTTTGAGGTCCTGACTCAGTTTAAAACACTAACCTTTCATGGTCATTTTGACCTGGAGGAGACAGCCGGAAGCTGCACGGTGCGGGATCTGGGGTAGAAGGAGGATGAGGATACAATGTATTATTTCGAGTTTACAGAGATTGCTGTAAACTTTTTGCTTCAATTCAGGACATTGAGGCAGCCACGACAGTGCAACTAGACAAAATAGGCCTGCCAGAAGTGCTTCAGAGAGTGGCAAGAGTGACACGCTATGTGTATTCAAAGTAATGGGAGAGTATTTTGAGGAGAATTAATGGCAATGTATCCTTTATTGTAATAAATTTTAAATTTTTTAAAATTTAAACCATCTCTAGGTTTTTGATCACACCTGGTATGAGTGCTCTAGGATTGGACAAAGTAATGAGTTATGCTGTGAGTAGGAAACAAGTTGCCTTTTTTTTTAAATCATGCAACATGCTTTTCACAATTGTTTGCTCATGCAGTGCTCACAGTGGGCTTTTGAAGTAAGACAGGCTGGTGCTCTACAAGAAACCCAATGTCAGACACCTCAGGGATCCTTCTCAAGGTCATAGAGCTACAGAGTGGTCCCAGCAGGACTTGGACACTGTACCTTTGACATTTAGCACCAAATTTCATCCCCCCCCCCTTCCCAACCCCCTCAACTAAGATCAGGTCTTTAACCTCTGAAGCAGGTGTGCTCCTTTCCCACCAGGTGTTGAGGACACTGATGAAAGCATGATGGTGTTGAGATGCTCTGTAATTGCGCCTCGGTCACTGAGCCCACCCCCTTTGCAGTGCAGTTTTTCTAGCAAAGTGAGCTGGTGTTGTGCTGGTTATCTTGTCTCGAGGTACATGGCCAGACCAATGCCATTGCTCAGATGTGACTGGATTCAGATTCCTTTCCCTTCACACATGTTGTACTGATCTAATGTTTATCCATCCCCTCCCTACGGATTTTGCTGTCTTACCTAACCCCAAGTGTGATATTATTTGGAGATAAGGGTCTTTAGAAACTGGTTAGATCTTGAGGTCTCCGCTCTCATAAATGGGATTAGAAAAGAGGTTCCAGCAAGTGTCCTTTCCCCTCTGCTGTTCAAGGTTGCATCAACAAAACACCATTTACAGAGCAGGAATGCGGCATGCATGCGTAATACCACGTTACCTGCAGTTTCACTGCTTCTTACTCTCCTCTTAGGGTATTAGAAACAAGAATACTTTGTTTTTCAAACTATTTTATTTGGTGGAGCACAGAGTTCAAATGGCTTTAGGTAGAGGCAAGAGGTGCTGTGTGATTGTGCTCACCCCAGTGGCTGCCAGTATGCTTCCTTCTTCTGCCTTTCCCCATCCAAGCATCTGTCCCCTTCCTTCCTTCTTTCCTTCTTTCCTTCCTTCCTTCCTTCCTTCCTTCCTTCCTTCCTTCCTTCCTTCCTTCCTTCCTTCCTTCTTTCCTTCCTTCCTCTCTCTGTCTCTCCCTCTCTCTCTGTTTTCCTCTTTTCCCTTTCCCCTTCCTTCCCTCCACTTCTCTCCTCCACCCTCCCCACTGTGAATCAAAACCAGGCCCTCATACATATCAGGCAAGCACTCCACCACTGAGCTACATAACCAGACCATTTGTGTTGTTTTGAGCCAGGGTTTCATAGGTTGCCCAGGGTGGCCTTAAAGTTGCAATCCTGCCTC
>PVJX010022498.1:0-30551 GCA_004027295.1 Dolichotis patagonum
ACACACACACACACACACACACACGGAAGAAAAGTAGTTAATTTATTTAAATTATAACAAGGCCTCGGCTTCCACCCAGACAGGCAGGCTTTTCACAGTTCTGAGTGTGCAAAAACTCACGCTGTGCCACAGCACAACCGGCAGTTTGGAAAAACAGATTTTCTTGCTGCGGACATTAGGAGACTTCAGTCTGCAATGCTCAGCCCGGTCCCACATAATAACCTTGATTTAAAAAAGAAATACAGACCAAACACACCGCCCACACGCAGGCACATGCACACATGGGCCAGGAAGTGGTTTGGGAAACCGATTCCGCGATCCGGTTCCCGGAAAGCGCGGAGGAAGAGCGCTGTGCGGCCCTAGCACCTGTGAAGGCCGGGGTCACGCTTGGCTGAGCGGAGGCGGATAAACCTTAACGATGCAGCCAGCAGAGAAGGAAGCTCCGGGCTGGGCAGGGGGGAGGGCGGTGGCCCCCCTGGGCGATCGTGGCTGACTTCATCCATCTTCCAGTGTTTTGTGATTTCTTTTTTTTGGAGACAGGGGTCTCGCTATGCAGCCCAGGCTGGCCTCGAACTCGTGGCGACCCTCCTGCCTCAGCCTCCGGAGTTCGGGCTGTGTGCACCACTTCGCCGGGCTTATCCTCGAGTCTGAAGCAGAGGCTCCACCTGGCCACGCTGGCCTGGTCACCGGCTGGGACAGAGGCACGAGGCTGTCCGTGAGGTGGGCAGGAAGGAAGGTGGAGGAAGGTGGTGGCACGAAGCCCCCGAGCGGGACTCCGAGCGGGCAGCCCAGCCCTGGCTGACACCAGGGACCCCGGAGCCTGAGCCCCGGCAGCCGCAGCAGCTGTTTCCTGGACCCCGACTCCCCCTGCGGGCCAATCCTGGCACAGCTGGCTGGCAATGCCCGTTTCCGGCGCGACCACAAGGTTGCGCTGTGGGGTCGGGGTCAGGGCTCAAGAGTCAAGATCAGGCCCCGGGGACCCTGCTCAGCAGAGTCCACTGCAGCCCTGCTGCGCCCCGACTCACAAGGTGAATCGTTCCCTCCAGCGGCTCTGATCCTCGCTGCGACTCTAGGGGGCCCCAGGGACCTGCGCGGCTGCTTCTGGAAGAGGCAGCGACCGTGGCCAGGACAGGGGTGCTGCCCCCAGGTTCGCCGGACCGGGAGGAGCGCCTGGGACTCAACCCTGGCCACGTCCCCTCCCTGAGAGCAACACAGGAATGGATCACACAGTGGGGTTTACGTTTTAAACGGAAGCCGTCAGTCCAGTTTGGGGTGTCTGCGGGACCCCAGGGGAGCTGTCCCTGGGGAGCCCAGGTGACCCTTACACTTCCTGCTCCAGGTCTGTTCTCTGAAATGGGCGGGAGGGTTGCTGGGGAAGCTGGGGAATATAAATAGAGATGCGGGTGCTTTTAAAATCTCTTCTGGGGGGCCGGGGATGCAGCTTAGCGGCACAGTGCCCCCCTGGCAAGTGCAAGGTCCTGAGTTAGTTCCAGGTACAAAAAAAATCTCTTCTAGGGCTGGGGGCGTGGCTCAGCCTTGGAGGATTCACCTTGCAGGAACCTGTCCTTGGGGCCTGTCCCCAGTACCAAAAACTAAGCATTTCGTTTTTGTTTTGAATGTAAACCTTCATTCCAGGACCGAGGTTGCCACATTCCCCTAAAAATCCACCAGAAAGGTTTTTTATTTGGTGCGGGGTGGTGAAGCCGGGCTAAGTCAGCCTCTACCGAGGGCTCCAGCCCAGCCCAAGGCCAAGGCGGAACATGTACCTCGGGGACTTGGTACTGGGATCCTGCAGTGTCTCCCAGCAGGTCCCCTCTGCTATGGAAAACCAGACGGGCACAGGGCACCACCTGCCCTCCTGACCCCTCTTCTGCTCAAGCAGAGAACAAGCGGATTGTCTGAGACACTGTTCTCAGGGACTCGCTGAGATGCCACCGGGCCTGGCACTGGCCGAGGGAGGGACCTGCATTTATGGGACAGGTGGAGGCAGCTGGTGGGCTCTGAGACGCAGCACTGAGGACTCCTAACCCGCAGCCAGAATCGGGCGCCCAGGACGCCAGGCCTAGGCCTGAGCCGGGCCACGCTTCTTGGTGGCCACTGCACTCAGGGGCAGGGGACAGAGTATGTGCCCTGGTCAGAGAGAACTGGCCTCTCCGCTGACCAGCACCGCTGGCCAACGAAGCCGGGCTCCCCAGGGACTGTCTTCCCTGGCAGCTGGAAATCTGCTCCCCGACATTGGGGTGAGGGACCCTTCCCTGTGACCAGGGGGCACAGGTGTGGGCCTCACAAACTGTAAACAGCACTGGTGGCCTTGGGACACTGTGGGCCCTGGTGGGACTCTGTCCCCAGCTCCCCTTAGTCTCCTGCTGGCCTTGTGCAGGAGAACCCTCAGCGTACCAGGGGTGTCGGAGGTAGAAGAGGCCGAGTGGGCACTGTGCCCTCACGGGCGGACGGCGTCACCGTGGGAGCCCCGAGTCTCCTGTCTGGGAGGACGTGGGTGCCTTGGGAGGGCCGGCCGGGCTCGGGGCGGAGGGCTGCGGACAGCAGCGGCACAGGGCGAAGAGCCGCTTGCGGATGGCGCGGGTGCCCAGGACGAACAGGACGCAGTTGGCTCCTCCCTGGAAGGTGTTCCCGACGCCCTGCGGGGAAGGAGGGCTGAGGCTGGCGGGACGCGGCGTTCTGAGGCGCAGTGGAGCTGCTCCCCGCCACTGCCAGGGGCCCACAGGGACCCACAGGGACGGCACCCGGGGCGGGACCTACGTGCAGGAGGGACCCACAGGGACCCACAGGGACGGCACCCGGGGCGGGACCTACGTGCAGGAGGGACCCACAGGGACCCACAGGGACGGCACCCGGGGCGGGACCTACGTGCAGGAGGGACCCACAGGGACCCACAGGGACGGCACCCGGGGCGGGACCTACGTGCAGGAGGGACCCACAGGGACGGCACCCGCGGCGGGACCTACGTGCAGGAGGACCAGCGCGGGCGCGCGCACCAGCGGGGAGCCGCACAGGGTGAGCGCGAAGCGCACGGTGCTCCAGACGCGCAGGCCGATGAAGACGAGCGGGACCAGCAGCAGCTTCTTGTCGGCCACGGCGGCTGCCGAGGCGCAGGGCTGCGGCGGGCGCGCCTCGCAGATGGGCCGGTACTCGGACAGCGCCTCGTGCTGCGGGCGGGAGGGACGGGGCCTGAGCCCGGGCCGGGGCCTCTCGGCCACGTCCGCACAGGGACCTCAGACTCACGCTGCCCGCCTCCACCTCCTCGGGTGCCCCAGACACCTCGGGCTGCGGTGTCCAGGACAGGACACCTGGCCTTCACCTCCGAACCTCACATGTGCGTCCCCGTCTATACAGCAACACCCTGGCCCCACCAAAGGCAAAGCAGCACCTAACAAGGATGAGTGGAACTGAACTCAGCCAGGGCACCTGTCTCTGCCTCCCCTGGGGTCCCGGGTGGCGGTCAAAGAGATGTAGTAAAGGTCACTCCAGTCACTTTGCCTTTTTCTTTCCTTCCTCGAGACAGGGTCTTGTTATATAGTGCAAACTGGCCTTGAACTCATGGAGCTCAGGCTGGCTTGGAATGCATGGTGATCCTCCTGCCTCAGCCTCCCGAGTACGGGGATTACAGGCGTGCACCACTACACCTGACCCCATCATCTATTCCTAGCTGCCTTCCAGCTCCAGGCAGAGAACAGCCTTACATTCCCATCTCTCTGCTCACTTTATTCCCTTTATTTTTGAAAACACCCTCCAGGTCCACAAACCCACTGAGAGAGGCAGCAGGGGTGGGGGGCAGGCCAACTGCTTCTGAGTCAGAACCAGAGGCCAGGCGTAGTGGTGCCCATCTGTGATCCCAGGATTTGGGAGGCTGAGGCAGGTGGAGCGCTGTGAATTTGAGATCAACCTGATCTACATAGCGAGTTTAAGGCCAGCTGGGACTAATGACCCTACCAAAAAAAAAAAAAAAAAAAAGCAAGCCGGGGGATTTAGCTCAGTGGCACAGGGCCTGCCTGGCAGGCCTGAGGTCATGAGTTCAATCCCAGGTACCAAAAACGAGAAACAAACACACAACACGGTGCAGGGACAGGGGCCTGAGGTCAGGAAAGGTTGGGAGGAGGGCCCTTGCCCCATGGGCGTGAAGCGACAATCCAGCAGGGCAGGGAGTGTGGCTCCCAGACAGAGCCCTAAAGGGGACCTAGGCCAGCGCTGCAAACCCAAACCCCAAACCCCAAACAGGGCACCCCTCCCGCAGTTCCAGCCTGGGGCCTCCTTGGGGAGGGGCCTCATCCTTGCCATAAACCGCGCCTTTCTGCCAGCAAAGCCAACCACTCTTCACCCAACCCCAAGGCCCAGGGGAATTGGAATCCTCTGCACCGCGGCCTGGGGACCCCTGGGGCGCCCTCCCCGCCAGGGTCCTCCGGGCGGCAGCCTGGACACGTCCCGCAGTGCTCCGCGTGTCCGCAGGGGGGCGGTAGAGGGCAAGGCCGAGACCGCGGGGACGGTGGGGGGAGGGGCCCGCGCATGCGCGGTGCCTACCGCTCGGCTGATGTGCCGCCGCACCAGCAGGTAGAGCGTGGGCAGTGTGACGTAGGCCAGCATCTCCCACAGCTTCCCGGTCAGCAGCAGCCACAGCAGCCGGTCCTCCGCCGCCAGGTCCACCCAGCACCAGCCCACCGACACGTCCGAGGCGTCGTAGCCGATCTTGTTGAGCGTGACAGCCGCCACGGTGATGGCCAGCGGGATGCTCCAGCTGAGGAGCGACAGGAAGAGGGGCGCGCTGAGGTCGGGCTGCCCCGGGGGCCCAGTGGCGTCAAAGGACAAGACCCGAGTCCCCATAATAGCCGCGACCCTGGGCCATGTGTGTGCACGGCGCACCCACCCCAGGCAGCCACACCCCTGGATCGGAGGCGGATTTGAGACCTGGGGCTCCCGTGTGCTGAGGCTTGGCTGCTGCCGCATGACTGATGTCCTCTCCTGCACACTGACCGGGCCCTCTCAGAAGCCCACACAAGTCTGCTCCTCAGGTGAGGTGAGGCAAATTGGTGCCGACGCGCTGCACCGTAAGGAAGGGTTCTTCTCATTTTATTCACTTTAGGTTTTTCAAGACAGGGTCTCACTATGTAGTTCAGGCTTGCCTTGAACTCACTATAGAGCCCAGGCTGGCCTTCAACTACAGGGAATCCTCCTGCCTCAGCCTCCACTGCGCATAGTGTATCATTTTAAAATTCATGCCATCCCAGGATCTTGGGACAATGTAAATCATGGCTTTTGAAAGGCTAGGCGGGCTCAAGGCTCTGGCCTGCAGTATCCAGGACAGTTTGGGACACACAGACAGGCAAAAGAGGGGCCTGATGAATGGATGAGTGACACTGGAGTGGGTGACTGGGACAGCATTGCCCAGGCCAGTCCAGTTTCGTGGAGGACAGTTTTTCCATGAACAGGGAGGAGGCAGTTTCGGGATGACCCAGGCGGCGCCCCAGGGCTGTCAGTCCAGGTGACTCGTGGCAAGCTCACATCCTGCTGTGTGGCCGGGCTCCTGACAGGTCACCAGTGGGTCCTCTCAAGGCCTGGGCACCAGGGACCCTCGGTTCACGGGGTCCCTCTCAGAAACCATGAGGGATGGCAGCCACTCTGCAGGTGACTCTGTAGGTCGGGGCAGGGGAGGCAACCAAGGGGCCCCTGCTGTGGTCGCAGTGTTTGGTGGCAGTGGGCAGTGTCACACTTTTTTGTTCTTCCTCTCCATCCTGAGGGGCCTGACAGGATGCTGGGCCCACAGTGACAGACCCGCAGCGTCACAGTTCTAAAGCGACACAGTGACCGTGTCCTGTGAATTGCAGGGTGCTTGGGGGAGGAGGCTGAGGGGAGGGTGTTTTGCACAGCTGACCCAAGGGCGTGGTGCAGTGGGCTGAGCCCTGAGGGTCACCCTGGTCCCTCGCCACCGGGGACCAGAAGTTGCTAGGCAGAAAAGGGGAGCTAGGCAGCAGTGAGGGAGGAGGAGGAAGGTCCAGCAACCTCATGGAGCAGGCTGGACCAGAGCCACCAGACTCCGACGGCGCGACTGGGCTTGTCCACACCTGGCTCGTCAGAAATACGAGATGAGGGTGTATGCGTGCATGTACCCGCACCTTAAATTTTTTAAAGCTCGCAACCACTCATTTATATGTTAGACAGAGTCTCATTATGCAGCCCTGGTTGGCCTTGAACTCATGGTGACCCTCCTGCCTCAGCCCCCCAGTGAGTGCTGGGACTGCAGCGGTGCATCGCCGGGCTGTCCGAGCCCTGTGTTTTAAAATACAGTTTATTGCCACCCCGCCGCCCCTTTCATTTACTGAGTGCCCGAGGTCACGGCCCAGTGGGATTGGGCGGTGTCCACCAGGGAGGCGAGGTGTCCACCAGGGAGGCAAAGCCTGTGAAGCCGAGAGCAGCATTTGGTCCTCAGGAGGTCAGCTGACCTCTGCTCTCCACTCTGGCCAAGAGCAGACCATGTCCTTTCCACCAGTCCCTAGGGTGACAATCGCACACAGCTGGTGTCAAGCCACCAGCCCGAGGAGGGGAAGCTGCCACTGCTCACAGCAGGAGACCTAGAGCGCACAGAGCAGGGGGGAGGGGGAGGCACCTGAGGCCCGGATATTGGCAGTTCTGGTTTGGGACAGTGGCCTGCGTGGACCCGTGACCCGCATTCCACACCAAGATGGGTTCCAAGCTGTCCTCAACTGTGCAAAGGCCCTGAAATCTGCCTTGCCGTGGGGTGAGAGGCAGCAGGAGGGTGGGTCCTGCGCCTTCCTAGAACCTGGAACCCTGCCGCCAGGGAGGCCTGCCGGGGTCAGAGCAGGAGGGTCCTCCCCAAACCTGGGAAGCCACAGGGACACCAGGGCTGGGGTGCCTGGCTGGAGGATGCCTGGAGCCCCACAGCTAAGCAGGTCCCCCCACTCTCACTGCTTCTCCCAGAGGCCAGCCGCCCCCCGCAGCTGGGTTCCTGCCCTCCCAGAGCTGTGTGTCCCCCAAGATTCATCTGTTGAAGCCCTCACCCTCAGAACCTGAGATTGTGACTGTTTTGGAGACTGGGACTTCTAAGAGGTAATTAAATTAAAAGGAGGTCATTAGCTATCATCCTGTAGTCCCAGCACTCGGGAGGCTGAGGCAGGACGATTGCCACAAATTCAAGGCCATGCTGGGCTGCAGGGTGAGTTCAAGGTCAGCTTGGCTCCATAACAAGACTCTGTCTCAAAAACCAAAAAAATAAAATGAGTCCACTACTAGGGGCCCCAGGCCAATCAGTCTGGTGTCCTCACAGGGACAGAGGAAGACACAGACGCCAACGGAGGGACAATCTTGTGACAACACAGGGAGAAGAGGCCAGGTACCAGCCAGGGCCCCTAGGAAACAGTCAGCCTCAGAGCCAGGGGTGAACTCCTGCCGCGGCCTGGGGGTCCCTTCCTGCAGCCTGCTGCTCCAGGCCTCCCAGGAGCCTGGTTCCATTCTGGTTCCAGTTCGGAGGTGAAGGCCTGAGGGGATCCCCACCCTGCCTCACCCCACCACACAGGGAAGCTCCGGGCAGGGAAGTGGGACCAGACACAGTGGGGTTTTCACCAGCACAGCCTTCCAGCCCCAGGAGCCCTTTGGTTTGCATGAAAAGGACCTGCGGAGGGAACTGGAAGCAGCGCAGGCTGCGCCCGCACCTGGGGACTTTCTGCGGCCAGCAGGGTGGGGGTGGCCTGAGGGCCCGCTGGGAAGACCCTGTGACAGCTTTCGGTGTTAACGTCCTTCAGAGGCACGGGAGGGCCCGGCCGGCCTCGGGGAGCCGCTTCCCTGGAACAATGGGTGCTTACTGTCCAGTGCATGTGGGGGGAGCAGGGCGTAGGGACACACACGTGGGAGCAGTCCAGGGAGTCAGCCCTGGGGCAGGGCCACTGAGGGGTCACCCTGCAGCAGGGCTGCAGCACGGGCACAGGTGGCCTTCCAAACGCCCGCGCCCTCAGCGCTGGGCTCTGAGGAGCTGCCTACTGCTGGGTCCCGGTCACTGGGCCTGGTGTACTCGGGGCAGCTCTGCTCCATGGCCCCTGGTGTGGTGCCAGGGCTGAGTTCATGCCATGGGTGTCCCGCTCACGAGCCCAGCTGGCACAGGGTCCAGGCGGGAAGGCCCAGCGCAGCGGTGGCATCTGGTGGCTTTCACCCAAGGCAGACAGTGGCAGGGAAACTCCAGACAGAGAAAGGCCAGAGACCAACCCGTCCTGTACCCTGAGCCCACTCCTGCACAACTGACCCTCTCCCCACCACCTTAATCCAATTACCATGGTTAGACCCAAGTCAACTCTTAGTGTGAACTCACTGTGGAGTCCATGCTGGCCTGGAACTCCTGGTGACCCTCCTGCCTCAGCCTTCCCAGTGCTGGGATGACACACGTGTGCCAAGACACCCGCATGCCAGTCAACTCTTAATAGCTCCAGGCAGCTCTTAGCACAGCTTGCGGGGTGGGTCCACAGCAGCAGGGATTTTGGAGGGGACCCCAGGCTACAGCAGGGGCAGCCCCGAGCCCCAGCTTGGCACCGGGACTAGAGAACCTTCCCTCTCGGTTCCTGTTTCCCCTTTTCACTATGTCGCCACTTCCTGCTGCCTGAGCTGCTTGGCGGTTGGCCTGGAGGTCAGACTCTTCTCCTGGGAGCCGCAAACAAGCACCGACTGGGGACCTGCGCCATGAGCCACCCCAAGCTCACAGGACGCAAGGGCTGAGGCCAGGGGCCTGGGGAGGAAGGTGGTCGCCTCCCCCTCTGCTAACAGGACACGGGCCTCGGGCTGGCTTTGCTCAGCGGGTGGGGCAGGTGGCTACCGATGACTGCAGAAGAGGCAGGTGGCTTTCTTGGGGACAGTTGACTGTCCCACAGTGGCAGCCATGTGACCCCGTCCACTGCAGCTCTAGCCCTTCCCTGTGGTGGGCCAGGCAGTGAGATCTGCTCCAAAGAGATACACAGTAGCTGGGCAGGGACCCCTGAGGGTCACCAGTGAGGGAACAAAAGCCCAGAGGCCGCCAGTGAGACCAGCCCTTGGGACCTGAGACCACGCAGGAGGAGGTGGCAGCCCGGGGAGCGGTCCACCAAGCCAGGAGCAGGTGCTCTTTGCAAATGTCAGTGCTGGGGAGCTTTCACAGCACCCGGAGGTTCTGGGCTCTGTCCCCAGCATAGCACTGTGGGGTGGGGGGCAGGGAGTATGACACCAAAACAGTCAACATTATAAACTTGCCTCCTGGTTTTTTGTTTTGTTTTTGAGACAGGGTCTCACTATGTAGCCCAGGCTGGCCTCGAACTCACAGTGATCCTCCTGCCTCAGCCTCCTGAGTGCTTGGATTCTAAGAATATGCCACAGGGCTGGGGATTTAGCTCAGTGGCATAAGTGCCTGCCTGGCAAGCTTGAGGTTGTGAGTTCGATCCCCAGTACCAAAAAAAAACAAAAACAAAAACAAAAACAAAAAAAAATAATATGCCACAACACCTGGCTAAGCTTGCCTTCTGGAAATACATCCGGAAGTGCTTAGAGGTGAGGGCATCATGTCTGCTACTCTTCAGTGGCTCCGGAAAAAAGTAATTGCAGAGGATGAGTTAACATGCTCAGTGGTAATATCTGCGAGGCCTGGAAAGCTAAACATACATGATTGTTCATCAGTATTATTTTTATGTGCATACATGTGTGTGTGTGTCTGTGGCACTGGGGATTGAACCCAGGGCCTCAAGTAGACAAGGCAAGAGTTCTACACTGAGATACAACTTCAGAAATTATATTTGAATTAAAAAAAAGTCAAGGCTGGGTGTGGGGGGGCATACCTGTAATTGCAACAGTTGGGAGGCTGAGGCAGTAGGGTCACTGAGGCAGGCAGGCCACTTGAGAGTTCAAGGCCAGCCTGGGCTACATAGAGAGTTCGAGGCCATCCTGCATGGTGAGACCCCCATCTTTAAAAAAAAAAATTAAGGGTAAGAGACAACATGGCATCGTAAAAGGGCAGACGTAGAGGTCTGAACGAGGTTCTGCCTCTGAGTCTCCCACTTACTAGTTACGAGGTCTTGGCCACCTCCCTTGTCTGCTGCATCTGGCAGGGTCACTGGTGATGTGGGGCCAGGGACGCTCAGCCATTAGGGAGACACCAGCCGGTGCGGCTCCTGAGGACAGGAGCCCCGATCGCTGTTAAGAGGACACCAGGACACACAGGTGCTGTTCTGGGGACCCGAGTGTGTGCAGGATGCTCCGCCCTCCTGTTTCCAAGCCTGCGATCACCACAAAGTGACTTCTATCACCACATCCAACATTACATCCAGGCGGCCTGGCTCGGGCCTGCCCTGCGCAGGGACAGAAGTATCAAAAGTTCAACCCAGCCTGGGCAACTTGGCGACTTAGTGTCTCCAAATAAGACATTTTAAAAAGGTCCGGGATGTAGCTGAGTGTGAAGGCCCAGCGTCCAATGCCCGGTACCACCAAAACCAACCCCCAAATCAACGCCTTGCTCCGCGGCCAGTACTGAGTAGCAGATGACATGGGGGGGGACTGTGGTCTCCCTGCGCCCCTATTGTAGGGCCCCGAGGTTGCTTCTGGATTCCTCCTCCGACCTCAGGCTCCTGGGTACACACGGCTCTCACGCTGCCTGACCATGGCTGGTAAACAGGATTACTGGGGCAAGGTGCACGAACCCCCAAGTGCTTTCTACAGGGCTGACTTCAGTTTGCAGTGCCAACAGCAATGCAGAAAAATACTCACTTCATAAAGATGTTTCACATCAGTATTTTTACTGTTTTTTTTCTAAAAATGTACCTCATTGTTATAACTTATATTATTCTGCATATTAAAAGGGCCAAACTAAAACAAAGTAGGGGGTGGGGCTAAGCTTTTTCCATATATATATATATATATATATATATATATATATATTTTTTTTTTTTTTTTTGTACCGGGGGTCAAACTCATGACCTGTGCCAGCCAGGCAGGCGCTTACAGTGCTGAGCTAAATCCCCAGGCCTGCTTTTTCCATGTGTTTAATCAATCGTTTTTACTGTTTTGCCAAATGTATCCTTTGGCCATTTTTCAGGATCTTTCTTTCTGTCAGTCTTTTTTTTCTTTGTGAGTTTTTAAAAAAATAAATTTCTAAGAACATTTTATAAAACAGAGATATCCACCTCTTGTGTGTTAGCACATTTGAAAATACTATGCAGAGCGGGGGTAGAGTGGTGCATGCCTGGAATCCCAGCCCTTGGGAGGCTGAATCACTAAAGTTTAAGGCCAGCCTGGGCTGCTTAGTGAGATCTTGTGTGCAGAACCAGACCAAGCCAGAGCTTTCCAAGACTGGAAGTTTGGATAAAAGGGGAGACGTTCGAGAGTGGGTGGTTGGGTCTAGACATCAACAGATCCTTTACCAACAGTGACGCCTCTCCAGAAATTACACTGCAGGGTCCTTAGAAAGTCGGTTAGCAAAGCAGCTGGGAGGATCTGGGTCAATAAACGAACCTGTTGGACAGGTTTTCCCAATTCCTTTAAGGAGGGCTTCCCAGGAGGAAGCCTTTCCCAAGCAACACAGAAAACCCTCCGCAGGGTTCCTGATGGGAAATGGATTCCTGATGGGAAATGGACGGAAAGAACTCCCAAGCAGGATTTGTTAGGAAATCTCTCTTATCACCAGGCTCAGTTTGTCAGCTATGAAATACACCACAGTAACATTTTTCAAAGAGGAGGGGTCTTTACAAAGCCAGGTGCAGTCTGGGTGCCTATGAATCCCCCCTCCACTCTGTTCGGTTCACAGAGAGCAGTGGGCTCCGCCGAGGGACCAACAGCTGAGAAGCCGACCCCGTTTCTCAGGGACCAAGTGGCCTCTGTCTAGCAGCTATCGGAGCCGGAGGTCAAGTGACTCTCCGAGTTTGTTGCCCCAGCGTGACACCCAGGTGACTGGTTGCTGCCAAAGTGCTGACGCTCTGCTCAGTCCTTGGAAAGCGCTCAAGTTTTCAGTAGAAAGGACCTAAAATTAGGGCAGTCGGTGTTGCCCAGATGGAGGGGAGGAGAGGAGGAGGCCAGCCCTGGGACTCCTGCCTCCCGGCAGCAGGATCCTCCCGCAGCCTGAGATCACAGGGGCCCTGCCTAGGGCTCCCTTGCCCAGATGCCTGAAGTGCAGGCTGGCCCCCTGCCCCAGACCGCAGTGCTCCTGAGTTCCAGGGAGCAAATCGAGATCACCAGGAGCTTAGAGACGCAGGTGACTGGGGCTAAAGTCTAGAAAGGATCCCACACGAAACTGAAAGGAAACCTTTGCAAATGTTCCAGCCCGGACACCTCGAGCTGAGAGGTGCTGCTTGTGCCTTGTGCCCAGGGTAGGGCAGGGAGCTGTGGGCTCTCAGCCCAGGGTGCCAGCCTGGGGACAGGGCCTTCTCCCTGTGGGCAGTGGAGATGGCCAGGTGATGAAACAGGAGACTCAGGACACAGAGTGTCGTCCCAGTGACTTCTAAGTGACAAGGCCCAGACACTGGGGACAAGCGCTGGCCCCTCCTCGCTGGGCGCTGGGGCTGACCCTGGGACCTGGGTCCGGGCCAGGGACGCACCGCCACCCACCTGACGACGTGGAAGACCCAGAAGAGGTGGTCGGCCCGGGGCCCGCGCGCCGCGTGCACGATGCTCAGGTACAAGTAGAGTGCGATGGCCATGGTCCAGAAGAAGGAGCTGGTGTTGGCGAAGGAGGACAGCGCGCCTTGCAGCACGCAGTCCCACGAGGGCCCCGCGAAGTCCCGCAGCGCCCCGTAGAAGTAGGAGGCGGCCGAGAGCAGGTCGGCCAGCGACAGGAAGAGCAGGAGGCGTCGCGCACGGCTACGCAGGTCCGGCCACAGGGCATGCGTGGCCATCATTAGGCCGCAGCCCAGCGCGGACAGCGTGCAGGACAGCAGCACCGCCACGCGCACCGCCGGCAGCACCTCGGTGGGCGGCGCGGGCGGCGGCATGGCCGGTGGGTTGGGGCCGGGGCTCAGCGCGGACAGGACCAGGCCGGGTCGCCGTGGGACACCGGGGAGCCCGCGAGGCTCAAGTCTCCGCGCTCGCCCCGCCCGCACGCTAGGTCCAGACTCTGCGGCTCCCGGCCCACCAGCTGGGCTGCCCGGTCCCGCCCCCCGCACTCAGGCCCGCCCTTATCCCCGCCTCCGATCCCGAGCCACGACCCGAGCCCCAGGCCACGCCCACCAGGTATCATCCAGTCTAAACCGTCTCCACTCTCCGCCCATTACCACGCCCCTGAGCCCCTTGGACCACGCCCACTCTGCGTCATCTGGCGTGGGCCGTCTCTACCCCGCCCATTGACACGCCCCTAGACCCTCACACCACGCCCACCCTAGTAGCCCCGGGGCCCCGCCCAGAAGTCCTGCCAATGGCCACGCCCCCAGGACGACATACCACGCCCACAAGGTCCCCCACTGCCTCCCATGACTCTGCCCACCACCACGCCCTAGCCACAAGCCACACCCACACGCTCACACCAAGGCCTCTCTCCATCTGTGGTCCCCTAGGGGACCCCTGCTTTTGCCAGATGGCCAGGACGTCCCGTACTGGTGGGGGGCGGTAAGGGGCATTTTAGGGCTAATGTTACCTTCTTCCCTTTTGGCAGGTTCTTGTGCAGGGTGGGGGTGTTAGATTCTTTCCACTGGCGACAAAAACAACCCCAGAATATGAGCCGGGTTCCGAGAGGTCCTCCCGGTGCTGCCAGCTCTGTGACGGCTCCGGACAGCGAGGGTTCCGACTTTTCCTACAAGCATGCCGATTTCTCCTAAAAACAGCTGAAAATTTTTTAAAAATTATATATGTATGTATGTATGTATATATACTCTTCTTTGGTGTGGTTTGTTTTAAGAAATGAAATATTGATTCCCAACACGCTTTTTCTTGTTTGAAAATCTGGTATTTTGCATTGGGACACAATTCTCAGACTCTGCTTGGCCCTTCAGCCGCACGTCGCTGGTTTCTAGCATGTCCTCGGGCCCTGGAGCCCCCTCCCAGCCACCCTGCATTCCCAGAGCCTGTCCACCACCGAGCCACCTGCTCGGCTGAGGACTTGTGTGTTCCGGACGCTCGCACGCATGACTCATGTGGGGCAGGTCCTCAGCGTGCTCTTGGGTCACCGAGCTCTGGGACGCTCACTGCTTAATCTGCCAGGGACAGAGGACACCGCTGTGTCCCGTACTGTGCCTATACACAAGCCTCGGCCCGTGGACGCCTGGACAGCTCACCCTCTGGCTCCTGTCGAAATCCGAGTACACGTGTCTTGTGTGGATGGAAGTTTGCAGTCCTCCGGGGTAAAGATCCAGGAGCAGAATAACGAGGGTCCGCGGCAGCCTTAACCTGGGATTCTCCCGAGAGCCGTGCCGTCTGCCTCCCCCTGGTGACAGGGACGGGGACACCCTGGCTTCTCCAGTGGGTTTTATCACGTGTCTGGGCGTGGGGTGCCGGTTGCCGCGGCTTTGACGGAGCCTCTCTAAGGAATAAGGATGTGGATGTCATCTCAGGGGCTCGCCCCTCGTTGGGGGGGTCATCTTTGGAGAAATATCTGCTGGGCTCACCTTTCAGTGAGTCTCGTTGAGTTGCCCAAGTTCTTTACATAATCTGGACCCCGGGCCTGGGGGAGAGGTAGGATGTGCAACTATTTCCTCCCCTCCTGCGGTGTCTTTCCTTTGCTTTTCCTGTACGTCAAAGGACCAAAGAGGCCGGGGCTCTGCTCGGCCTGCCATGTCTGCTTTGTGCGCTCGGCCTGGGCACTAATGTCCAGCCAGAGGGGCCTGAGGGCTTCCATCGTGTCTGCTCCCCGCTCTGGCTGGTCGTGCTTTGGGATCGTACCTGAGGGAGCATGGCCTTGTGGCTGCGCAGATTTGTTGTCTTTCTGGCTGGTACCATTGTTTGGTTACTGTAGCCCACTCTCCTCTCTCTCGCTCCTCTTCATTTTAATTTTTTTTGTGTGTGTCATTTCTTTTTGAAATATTATTTTGGGTACTTGAGGGTCCCTGCAACTCTGTATCAACTTGATCAGTTTTTCTATTTTTTTCAAAAAGCTAGCAGGCAATTTAGCAGAGACTGCCTTGAGGCCTTGCATAAATTCGAGGAATGAGGCTACTTTAAGAATAATAAAGGTTCTTATCTGGTGGGGCGTGGTGGCACGTATCTGTAATCCCAGCAGTCTAGGAGGTTGAGGCAGGAGTCTGGACTGGTCAATGTAGCAATGTAGTGAGGCCCCACTTCAAAATATAAGATAGAAAAGGCTGAGCACGCAGCTCAGTGTGAAGGCCCTGAGTGCTATTCTCAGTACCACCAAAAAAACAGCACTCTATCCATGGCATGTGATGTCATTAATTTAGGTCATCAAGTTTTTTCAAAGATTTTTATGTTTTGGTGTGTATTTTAGGTTTGATTTTGTATGTGACTTATAGAGGGCAAATATGATGTTTGTGTATCTAACTTTTAAAAAATGTTAAGGAGCCATGTGTGGTGGTGCACACCTGTAATCCCAGCACTCAGGAGGCTGAGGCAGGAAGATTGCTGTAAGTTTGAGGCTGGCCTGGGCTACATAGGGAGTTCAAGGCCAGTTTGAACTACATAGTGAGATCCTGTCTCCAAAAGGTAAAGTGCAATAAAAAGGGCTGGGCACGTAGCCCTGTGTAAAGGCCTTGGGTTCAACTCTCAGTATTCCAAGTGTGTGTGTGTGTGTGTAGTCATACTGTGTTTTGTGTCTTTTTTATATGTGTGTGGTGCTAGGACCAAATCTAGGGCCTTGTAAAAGCCACGCAAGTGCTGTACTATAGTGCTAGACCCCAGCCAGTGTTGTCCATCATCATTTTTGAGAGTCACCCACATCCTCACAAGCAGGTGTAGCCCACTCATTTTCGTGACTGTATAGTATTCCATCCCACACATGCTATATGTATCTATTTTATTATTTTTGGACATTGCGGTTTTCCCCCCACATTTGGGCTACTATAAGCAATGCTGAAATAAGCACATACTCTTTTTTAATTCAGAGAAAAGCTGGAAGCAATCCCCAGAAGCATCAGCAGATCTATTTGTGGAGTTCGCAGAGAGCCAAAGGACAGCTGCTTTCTTTTCCAGTCGGTTGTGACCGTTCAGAAGCCCTTTGCCCTCCCCCTGTGGGGACCCCGAGATGTGGCGCTGAAGTCTCGCAGCTTTGTGTGAAGGGCTGGAGGCTTGGATTTTGCAACCAGCGCAGGAATTTGGCAGGGGCTGGGCACAGCTGTTGCCTGGAGCTTTGGAAGGTTCTGAGCCGCAGCCTTTAGCCCTGGGGGTGGGGGGAGCGGGGCGGGAGGCGGGGTAGGTGGCTGTGCTGTGTGTCCCCTGCCTTGCAGGTGGCAGCCTTTGCCTGTCCCCATGCTGTGCCTGTGTTCGCAGTGATCTGTCCCTAGGAACGCAGGGCCCCCTGGCCTGAAATAGCCTCACACCACTCAGCCCAGCGCCAGAAGCCAGCTGTCCTGTCCCCGCATGCTGCCACTCGGGTGGGGGGGTGGCGTCCTGGGGCCCGCTGATCCCAAGTCCCCTGCATGGCCTCTGCCTGGGGGAGCCAGGCCCAGGCCCCAGGGCAGCAGAGCAATGGGGCTCGGCTCCCTCACTCCGGACACGGGGCTCTGTGGTCACATGTCCAGCTCCCATCCTCCCTCCTGCCTCCTCCCTGGGGCCTGGCGGGATCACAGCTGATGCTGGTGTCCAGATCCCGGGCTGGTCCCAGCTGGCAGCCCCCGCCCAGCAGGCAGAGACCACATCCGAGGTCCTGCTGTGTGCCCCGCTGGGCCTGGCCACTTCGCTGGAGCCCGAATCCCAGCTCTTTCCGCTCCGGGCCCCAACAAGGGCTCCACCTCCCGCTCCTCCTCCTCCGACGGCCACAGAGCAGTGACACCTGGGTGGCAGGAGCCCCATCCACTCCGGGTTGGTGACCAGCCACGCGTGCGGCTCCTGCCGGAGCCCACGGGAGGGACCGGGGGGCCCCACTGCCCACCCAGAGGCTGCTCGAGGGAGCTGTGGCACCCGCCCTCTGGCCCCAGCACCTGGTGCAGGAAGAGGAAGTGGCCTGGGGCCCCTCTCCAGCTCTTGCACCCCAGAACCCCAGGAGATTGTGCAAACCCCCGCCCAGCAAGTCTGGGCGACCGCTGAGTCGCAGAAGGAAAGGCGGCCCCACTTCTGGGACAAGCGGCCCTGGGCTGCTTGGAGAACGAGCTGGTGGCCAGCTCCTTCTCCCAGACTGACCCTGATCCTGGCTTTGTGCTTGGTACAGCAATCCTCCTGCCGCAGACTCTGGAGTGTGGGATTACAGCTGGGCACCACCAGGCCAGATATCAGATAAGGTCTAAATCACTAAGTTGCCGGGGATTTAGCTCAGAGGCATAAGTGCCTGTCTGGCAAGGGCAAAGTCCTGAGCTCAACCCCCGGTACAAAAAAATAAATAAATACAAAATTAAAAAAAATCACTAAGTTGCCCAGGCTGGGCTTGAACCTGAGATCCTCCTGCTTCAGCCTGGCTGAGTGCTGAGATGAAGGCATTTGCTACCACACCTGGCCCCCATGAGCGAGATCTTAAGATACAGTGGAAGACTTGGGGTCCAGCCCTGCCCCTCTGTCCCTGGCCCCAATTGGTGGGCAGAATTGTAAAGATCCAGCTCTTCCTCACTGGATCAAAGCTCCTGTCCTCACTCAGGAGGCCGAGGCAGGAGGATTCCTGAAAATCCGAGGCCAGCCTGAACTACACAGTGTCACCCTGTCTAAACAAACAAACACTTGTTCAATGGGGACACTTGATTAATCACCATTTCCAACTTATTTTATTTTTGGTGCTAGGGTCGGAAGCCAGGGCCTTGCACATGCTAAACACACACTCTGCCACTGAGATATATCCTCAGCGCTTGAGACAGCATCTTGGCTGGCCTGGAACTTGAGACCTTATTGCCTCAGCCTCCCAAGTGCTGGGATTATAGGTGTGTGCCGCTGCATAGCCTTAAGTAAACAATTCGCTAGGGCTCGTGGACTCCCAATACTGGGCAACACTCACCGCTGTCTCTTTCCTGAAATTTTCATCACCTCTAACAGAAGCCACTTAAGCAGTAACTCCCCAGTGCCCCAGCTCCAGCCCCGGCCCTGGGTCCCTCTAACCTGCTCTGTGTCTGCATCTGCTGACTCGATGCTTCCCTGAGGGAACGCTGAGAAAGTGGTCCCTTCTGTCAGTTGGCTTCCGCCCCTCGCATGACCATCTTCAAGGTCCGTCCTTGCCACATGAACGGCTTCATGCTTTTTTCCTGACCAGTAATATTCCACGACATGAGCAGACCATGCTATTTCTGTTGCTGCTGTTATTATTACTGGCGACAGCGTCTTGCTCAGTTACCCAGGCTGGGCTCCAACCTGTGATCCTCAGTCCCAGTCTCCCGGGTGCTGCTGGAATGACAGGCATGTGCCACCATGCCTGGTTCACTTTAGGTTAATTTTTTTTTCTTTTTAAAGCAGGGTACACTGAGCTCACCAGATAGCTCAGGCTGTCCTTGAACTTGTGACCCTTCTGCCTCAGCCACCTGAGGGCTGGGATCACAGGCCTGTGCCACTGCATCTGGCCAAGCCCTGACCCTCTGTGTAAGTCAGGGGAGGAGGCGGAGGCCGAGGGCGGCCTCCTGCAGTAGAGCCCTTCGCGGTTTCCCAGCGGGTGTGAGATTTCTCTGCTTTATAAAGGGGGTGCGGGCCAACCGAGGCCGCAACCCTGGCTTTTCAGCACATCAGAGTAAAATAAACAGAAATGTACCCATCGGTGACACACAAAAGGTGGCTCCCTGTCCTGCCCTGTGCCCAGCAGCGATGTCCTTCCTCCACTCGGAGCCTCTCTTCCGGTTGGGCTCTCAAATGCCCCCCCCCGAAGACCGTACATACGAGGCTTGGCTGCAGCCCGTCTGTCATCCCGGCAGTTGGGAGGCTGAGGCAGGAGGGTTGCACATCGGTGTCTCGACTGCCTGGCCAGAGTGCGTGGGAAGGCAGGGGGTGGGGGTCCCGGCTGCCCCTCACTTGGTCTTGGTCTCAGCTCCGGGACGAGAGCAGCTGTCCTGTGCCAGGACGCTGGCCCGGAGACAGTGGAGCTGAGTGATAGAAGCCGCCAGCAGGGGCCGCTGCAGCCACCCCAGCTCCGAGCTGCTTCTGCCGAAACGTGGCTGGGCGCTGCCTGGAGAACCCGCTCCCCACCCGGTCTCCGTCACCTGTCCCATCACCTTGCACGACACATGCTTGAAAAGGACAGAACCCAGCCTGTCCACTCCGGGTCTCCACGTGTGCAGAGGCCTCGGTGAGTGACCATGGAGGAGCCCGGCGACCTGGCCCAGGTGTGTCCTCATTGATTTCTCACGGGAATCAAGCTCCCTCCAGTTAGGGACGCAGGCAACGCATCCCAGGAGGTTTTCAGTTTTTCTTTTAGCAGCATCTGAGATTCCGTGGACAACAGACACAGACTGGGCTCGGAGGTGCCTGGAGGCTGAGGCAGGAGGATCCCTTGAGCTCACAAGTTTGGTCTAGTGTGGGCAACACAGTGAGAGACAGGGTGGGGGCCGAGAGAAGAAAGAACAGGCACGACAGACGCCTGCAGGTCACGGGCAGCCTGCGGAGCCTCGGGGTAGGGTCTGCTTCGCACTGCAGGCTCTGCTGGTCTCTCAGGCGCGAGAGCGAGCCGGGGGGCTGCAACGCGGGTCTGCTTCCCATGCACGTCAGGGCCTGGGAGCCTTGGGGCCAGGCCGCGCACCCTCCCCGGGCCTCCCCACAGCCACGGCTTCCCCATCGGTCAAAGTTCCTCGCAGAACCAGGGTCAAGGGCCGGCTCCCAGGATCGCAGGTTCGAGGCCAGCCCGGGCAAAGCCGAGAGCTCTTGCCTTGGAATACAAAACCGAGCGGGTGCGGTGTAGCTCGGGGGTACAGTGCCCTGGGTAGGGGGCCCCAGAACGGTGCTGAAAAGGAAAAGACAAAGCCAGGCCTCACTTCCCCTCCCTGTCAGGCCTGCATGGTGAGTCCAGGCACCACCAGGAGGCGCTGCTTCCCCCATGATGGGAGGGGGACCCCATTTCCTCCCTGCAGCTGGGGAGGTGACTGCCACATCTCCGACTGGAAAGACAACATCTAGCTATGAAAACATGCTGATGGAGAGCCAGGCCTGACAAGGTGTCATCCGGCCCTCTGGGAGGCTGAGGCAGGAGGATGCCATGTTCCAGCCCTGCCTGGACAATTCAGCGACTTAGCAAGACCCTGTCTCAGAATAAAGGGCTGGGATATGCAGCCTTGGGTTCAGTCCCAGCACAACAAAAACTAAAACAAAACCACCATCAGCTTGGGAAGGCACAGAGGCCCCTCACGGGCCCACCGGGCCCCGCCCTGGGCGTGCTTAAGGTCTCGCCCTGTGAGACCCCAGCAAGCAGCCGTGTTTGGGCACAGGGCCTTTCAGGAGGACACTAAGATAAGCCGTGGTTACCGGGGTGGGCCCTGGTCCACTGAGACTGAGCCTCACAGAAGGTCAAGTGTGGCGGGGCACACCTGGGACCCCAGAACCCCGGGAGGCTGCGGCAGGAGGGTCACAGGTTCAAGGACAGCCTGGGCATCTTAAGAACCTTGGAGGCCCCCTGGAAAAAGGGCTTGGGGTGCAGTGTGCACTCAGTGATACGGCACTTGCCTGGAATGCGAGGCCCTCGGTTTAACCCCGAGTGCCATGAAAGACGAGCACCACGGCCGCAGACAGGGCCAGGGAGGACGGGTGAAGACGGGCTGGGCTGCGGTGTGCACTTCGGGACTGGCTCGCGCTAACTTGCCCTGGCTGGCCTTGAACTTCAGATCATCCTGTCTCAGCCTCCTGAGCACTGGGACTGCGGTGCATCGGGGCTTCCTGCAGCCTGAGTCACTGCAGTCACCCTCCCGCGCTGTCACCCACACCAGCCCCTGCCTGGTGGCTGCACCAGTCACGCCCCTGACCATGGCCAGCAGCACGGGGAGGCCTCAGAGGAGTGAGTGACCAAGGACGGCCAGGGCCGAGTGACACCACCAGGGGCCTCAGCGTGGGGTCCCGTGTGTGACGGCAGAGCGCCGTGGCGTGGGGAGTACAGATGCCGGCTTCCTGCCCTTCAGGAGGCTGCAGGGCCTCGTCACCGTCACATCCTGGTCACAGAGGAGGAGGTGGAGAGCGAGGAGGAACGGGGAGAAGAAGACCCCGAGCTCTCTCCTCTTGCAAACGCCCAGATAGCAGCGCTATTCCCCTCCCAGCCCTCACAGGCCAACTGCCTCTCTTTCAGCCCCCACATGCTTCCCGGGGCGCACACTGATTGACTCACCGATTGACTGAGACAGGGTCTCACTATGTAGTCCAGGCTGGTCTTGGGTTTGTGGCGATCCTCCTGCCTCAGCCTCTGGAGTGCTGAGATGACAGGTGTGGGCCCAGCTCCCGGGGACACAGTTGAGCCCTGGCAGCCTTTGCTCAGCCACCTCCCCACTCTGATTGGAGTGGGATAGGTCCACGTCTATGCAGCTCCCACAGCATTAACTGTTTCCTCTCCCTCATCCCTCCTATCCAGATCCCAGCCTTCAGCAGGGAGTGAATTCTGCGTCAAAGCTACTAAGACAGAGCAAGGGCCCAGGTGGTGGTGCAGGCCTTCGATCCCAGCACCTGGGAGGCTGAGGCAGGAAGATCAATGTGAGTTTGAGGCCAGTCTGGGCTACACAGCAACACCCATCTCAAAAAGAACCAAAAAAAAAAAAAGGAAAAACCACCAAGGCAGCGAGCACGCTCCTCTGTGACCTGTATTTCAGCTACGAAAATCGACTGCAGCAGGTCTCACCGGGAAATGCCCCAGCACCAAGGGAGGGAAATCCCAGCCTGAATGGTGACACGGAATTTTTTTTCCAGTGCTGGGCTCCATCTATGACCCTCTGACATTTCAAGACAGTGTCTCTGAACTTGCTATACTGGCCTGGCATTTGCGATCCTCCTGCCTCAGCTTCCCAGCAGCAGGGACTACGCGTGTGCCGCGTTTGAGATTTCACTGTCACCTTTCCATTTCCAGCAAACAAGGAAGGAGGGACTTCGCCCAAGTGGCCCGAGGTGACACCTAGGTTAGGGGGTGACAGATGCTGTGGGACCAGGGTGAGTCCCCTTGTCTTCCCGACAGGCAGTACATCCATGAGAGACCCTGGGTTTCGGACCCAAGCAGGATGGCGGCTGTGGACAGACGGGCAGCCCTCCTCGTCTACACTGGACTCCTGGGGCTGGACTCACACCGCTTCAGAGAGCTGGAGCCACGGCTCACGGCGAGCAGGGCCGGCCCCTGGACGGCGGCCCCTGGACGGCGGCCAGTGGGCAGTGCTGCATGGATAGTGAGCTGGTGGTGCATGTGCACTTCCACGCAGGCATCTAACACCGACCCTGCAGGGCCCCGGGAGGCTGTTGAGGGTCACCGTCTTTCGGTGTTTTAAAGTGTGTAATGGATACAGTTTATAGCTTATTTTGTACGTTGGGAGATGTGTTTGGAAAACAGAAGAATTTGGCTTTAATACTGCAAAAGCTGCACGTGGTGGTGCAGACACCTGTAATCCCAGCACTCGGGAGGCTGAGGCAGGAGGATCGCTGTGAGTTGGTGGCTGGCCTGGGCCACCCAGTGAGACCCTGTCTCAAACAACAACAACAACAACAACAACAACAAAATACACACACATACACATCTATACTCACTTCTGCTGTTTGGCAAGCACTTTATTTTGGAATAATTCCCGGAGAACAGAGAAGCTGCAAAGGGAAGCAGAGAGGACCCCCTTGTGCCCCACCCCCTCCCACAGGTGCCCTGCATCGGCCCAAACCCACAGACACACAGACGCAAACTCACAGACACACGATGGCCAGCATTTCTACCCACATCCTTGTCCTGTTCCGGGTTGAACCTGGAATCAAACGTCAGTGTCCACTCTAACATGGACCTGCCCACCCCGAGCCCCCCAGGAGGAAAAGCAGACTCCGGGGTAGGGGCCTGCGTAGCACACGGCCATCTCCGCCCTCTGAGTCAGCTCCGATTGTCCTTGTGGCAGTGCCGGTGACCCCTGAACCTTTGCCGGCCTCTCCTGCTGCCCGCCGCACGGCCAGTGCACAGGGGCTAGCCTGGAGGATCGGGGTCTCTGCGCGTCCTGGCGCACTGATCTCCCAGCCCCCCATCACGCATCACCAACTTGGCCTCTGTTTCGAATTTTACCCTTCGCTGTACCCCTCAAACAGCTGGGGATCTTGGCCAGGTTCCCGATACTACTCACCCTTCCCTGTTCTCCCCAGCTGTGATGCCCTGGATGACAAAAATACCCCAACCCCAAACCTGACACCAGTGCAAAGCACATGTGATGAACGGCACGCACGTACATTCAGACCTCAACAGGGCTCGCTGTTTGCGCGCACAGCTGCACCCGGAATAGTGGAGCCCGCGCAGGGAGCCGGCTCGTGCACGTGGCACACCGAGGTCATCCACAGTGTCTCCCCTTCCCTGGACTCCTGGCTTTCAGGTGGCCTTGAAGTCCCCAGCATAAGTAGCCCAGGCTGGCCCTGAATTCCCAGCAACCCTCCTGCCCCAGCCTCCTGAGTGCTGAGGCGTGCGCCACCACGTCCACCTCAGTCCCTACTTCCCAGCAGGCTCTTCTCCGGGGGACCCTCTCTGAGAAGCCCCTTCCTCTCGAGTTCCTGTTGGTGTGATTAAAAGCCAAGCTGGAGAGGAGAAGGTTCTCGTAAGCGATTTCACCTGAACTCATGGAACAGGCGGTGAGATCACAGCCTGCAGCGTGGTTCCTTTAACTGAAAGCCAGTCCCTGCATCGGCCACCAGGACACCAGTGGGGGAGGCTGACATTCTTTTCTCCTGCTGAAAACCAGCAAAAATGTCAAGACTGCAGCCAGGCACCCTGCGGCTGCCCCGCCAGCCCTCCCGGGAGGACTGGGTACCTGGAGGTCACTGTCAACGCATGCCAGACATTGCAGTGCCCGGCTCAGGCCCACGCCCCAGGTCCCCAGGGCGGCGGCAGAGGGGCGCCGGGTCCGGCAGGCCTGTGAGCACCCCGCCAAGCGGCCATCCTGGAGGCAACTGCCGTCTACATAAGGAAGAGAGAGATGCCCAGTGAGGTGCGGAGGTGCACGCCGTAATCCCAGCACTTGGGAGGCTGAGGCAGGAGGACTGCTGCAAACTCAAGGCCAGCCTGCGTAACGTGAGACCCCGTTTCAAAGAACCAGAAAGAAAAGGAAAAAAAAAAAAAAACCATCTCATGGGGGAAGGGGACATGTGTTCAGGTTCAGTCTTTCCCTGGAGCAAGACGAGGCAGCCTTGGGCCCATCTGGGAGCACACAGGTCCACGGTTAGAAGTAGATCTTTAGGCTCCAAACCTGGCACCCCTTTGAGTGGTGCTGGGGTTGAACCCAGGGCCTCACACCGGCCTGGCCCGTGTCCTACGGTTGAGCTACATCCCCAGGCCTTTTATGTTGAGGTAGGATCTAAGTTTCCCAGGTTGGTCTCTAACGTGCATTCTCCTGCCTCAGCCTCCCCAGTAGGCGAGCTCAGGGTATGCACCTCCACGCCCACTGCCCCTCCCGAACCACTGCATCCTTAGTCACCTTCTCCCCTTGGACTGCCAGGGCCGCTGGGGTTTGCTCCCCACAGCCCTCACCCACCAGCGGGGCCCAGCAGAGCTTCCCGCATCCCCCGGCGCCTCCGCTGCCCGGCGTCCCTGGCTTCTTCCGTCGGCCCACAACGTGCAGCACTTCTCGGGCAGTATACTTGCTGATTGCTTCCTGCACTATTACTCACAACAACCAGCTAAGACACTGCCAAAGAAACACTCACAGCTGGCCGCTCCCAGAGCCGGACCTGTGAGGAGGAAGGAGGGGGTGGGGAGGAGCCAGCCTGGCAGGAGGCCTGACACCAGCACTTCCTGGAAGGGGTCTGCGAACCCCGAGTTTCCAAGCCGCGGATGCTCCGGAGGGGATTGAGAGGGGAAGCTGGGGGCTCCCCGTCCTGAGAGAGCTCTGCTGGAGAAGCAGAACTGGTAGACAGAGACTGGCCAAGCCTTGTGGAGTGGACCTGTCCTCTCAGCACTCAGGAGGCTGAGGCAGGAGGAATGCTTGAGTCCAGAAGTTTGAGTCCAGTCTGAGCAACTCTGCAAGACACTGTCTCAACACGAAATGAAACAGAAAATGAAAAACAAAAGTGGAGCGGGATGGCACAAGCCTGTAATCCCAGCACATGGGAGGCTGAGGCAGGAGGATCGCTATGCATTCAAGGCTGGCCTGGCCTGCATAGTGAGGCCGTGCTTCAAACTGCACCCACTTCCTGGAAAAAAGATGTAGCTACCATGATTCTTGGGAATCACCCACGGGAAGGGGAGACTGGCTGGAAACCTCCCTGTTTGCGAGGTGCGCCCCTCTTGGGGTGTCTGGGACACTCTGCAGGTCCCTGCCTGACACTGTGTGCCAGTGCCCACAATTTGCAGAGGACAGGCAGCGGCCCAGGACTCTCAGGACAGACTGCAGCGGGGACAGGCATGGCGCGGGGAACGTGGCCTCACAGAGGGTGGGAAAGTGGGGTGGGGAAGGTCAGGGCCCAGGGGCCCAGCTGCGGAGGACATCGAGGTGACAAAGCAAGCAACAAGGGGACAGGGAGGCCTTGTGGGGCTTGGCAGGGAGCCGCCTCTGTGGCGGGCTGCCGGGAGCCCCGGCGGGCTGTGGCTCAGGTGTCCTCCAGCGGCCTTCTGAGTCCCGCTGGCTGCACCCTGGGGCGCAGAGAGCGAGGCTGGTTGTCACCGCCTGAGCTGTCCCCTGCCGTCCCCAGACCCACCCTGTGCTTCCACGGGGCCCCGGAGCGTGGCGGGCTGGGTGGGCTGAGCGGGGTCCTCACCTCGCTCCATTTTCCCAGCAGCACTCAGTACCTGCTGTGTGGGTCGCCCAGAGCCCCGATCCGGAGGCCCAGGCCTGGGTGGAAACGAGGAGGGCGCCGAGGCGTCCAGCAGCTGAGCCACTCTCGGGAGGGCAGCGCCTGGCTCCTCTTGTGGGGATGTCGGGTGTTTCCTCGAGGACAGCGTGGGTGCAGGTCCGTCCTGTGGGGGAGGGACAGTGCTAGGAGGCCATGTGTGACTGCACACATCCGGGGTCCCCGGTGACATTGAGATCTGGGGGACACCGCTCTGTCCTTCCTCCGCCATGACCAGAGGACCTGGCAGCACGGGGCGGGCTCAGGGCCCTTGTCCACATCTGCAGACGACTTCCGCCAGGCTGGCACAGGCTGGGATAAGCCTGCCCCGGCGTGGCGTTCCCAGGGACGGGCCCTGCAAAGCCTGGCTGGAAAGCTTTGCTTGTTTTGTTTTGATTTTTTTTTTAAACAAGAGTCTCATTATGTAGTTCAGGTTGCTCTCAAACCCAGAGATCCTTCAGCCTCAGCCTCCCAAGTGCTGGCATCAAAAGCCCAGCAACTTGAAAGTTGTGAATCTCAGAAATGACCCCCAGGTCCACGTCCCCCCCGCACAAGGGTTCCCAGCAGGGGTGCTGCCCTCGTCCCCCTTCGATGTGGCTGCTGGGGGGAAGCAGGACTCTTTGAAAAGGTGCTGTCACAGGTCTGGGCAAGCTGGGGACAGGGTGCTGGTCCTCAGTGCTGCCTGAGGCCTGGGCCTCACCGAGAACCTCTCAGTATCCAGCACTGAGATCTTTTCTCGCTCTTGGGTGAGGCGTTAAGCTGCCGTTTTGGGGAGGGTATTAAAAACAACTAAACAGAGCCAGGGATTTAGCTCAGCAGCACAAGCCCCTGCCCGGCAAGCGCAAGGTTACGCATTCGAGCCCAGGTATCAAAAACATAAAAAGAACGAAGTCTAGGGATCTCCCGAGAGAGTTAAAGCCATCACACCACAGCGACCCACGCACCATGATTACAGCAGCACAAGCAACACTATAGCCGGAGGCAGCCTGTCAGGGTGTCCGGATGTCCCCCAAGGCCTCACGCGGTCACAGGCGTGGCTTTCTCGGGTGGTGTGCTGCTGAGCTGGTCCACGGTGTGATGGTGGACTCAGCTTTGGCACCAGGGTTACGGGCGTGAGGGCCGCCCACTCCGCGCAGCCTGGATGAGACACGAGGGGTGGAAAGGTGTCCCCTGCACGCCTGGTCTGCTACCTTCCGTCCCCACCGTGAACTGCTGTCCTCTGCTCTCCCCTCTGAGTGCCACCCTGGTGCCAGCCGACGCAGAACCAAAACCTCTACACACCGCGGTCCGCAGACCCGCTGTCTCTCTCTCCCGGGTGCTGGGCTCTGTCCCGTCCACATCCCGTCCACAGACGAACGACGGAGAAAGCGTGGAATCCGCCTACCCCACGGTCCCGCTCTGCCGTCAAGAAGGGTACACTGAGGTCATCAGGAAGAAACCAGGGCCCAGAGGACAGAGTTAAAGGTAATAAATGGGACACACGAGCTTAAACACCAAGTCAGAAACCCACGGCATAAATCAGTCAGAGGGCAAAACACAAGACAGGTCACAGGAGGCAGGGAGGTGGCTCTTTGGTAAATAGGAGGGGTACCAGGCGATGGAGGCGGGCTGTGGGGGAGGAGGGGTGTGGGGAGGGGAGGGGCTAAAAGGAAATAAGGTGTGTCCCGTACCTGTGGGTCCCGGCGGCTACCCCGAGAGGCACCCGCAACACACTGCAGACACGGATGAGAAATGCAGCTCAGGTGACCGCGAGCCAGCAGCCCCGTGCCCGCTGGGAGAGGAGAGGGGTCTCTGTGGACAGGGCGAGGTAGAGGTGGCACCGTGACAGCCCATAGCTGCCCTGGGACTGGGGCCAGGGCTTTAGCTCAGCAGTGTAAGCGCCTGCCTGGAGAGTGCAAGGTCGTGAATTCGACCCAGGTACCAAAAGCAAACAAGCAAACAAGACTTGGGTTAGAAAGGGGAGCCTGGTGGCACACACCTGGGATTCCAGCACTTGGGAAGCTGAGGTAGGAGGATCTCAAATTCAAGGCCAGTCTGGCTACTTGCTGAGAGCTTCTCCAAAAACATTTTTATTATTATTATTACTAAAAAGGGGATTGAGGGTATAGTTCAATGGAAGAGGTAGGCTTGGCATATAGGAGGCCCTGGGATCAAGCTCCACACCAAAAAAGAAAAAACCAGAAAGAAAGAGAAGAAAATACAGCTTGGCATAGGGGCACATGTCTATAATCCTGGCCTCGGGAGGCTGAGGCAGGAGGATGGCCATGATTTTAAAGCCACCCTGGGCTACATAGTGAGACCCTATCTCCAAAAACGAAAAGCAAAAACAGCATTCTGTATTATAATATATGTATGCACATAACACATGCACACACGCACACACGCACGCAGCACAAGAGTGATTCTGCTGCCCCCGTTAGAGGTGTGGAGAATTAAAACGTCCCTGGTAGGAGAGGCTTCCGCGGCCGCTCCAGTCGCCGTCCTCTGGGCTCAAGGGCTCTGCCCGCCGGGAGGCCAGCTGTCCCACCTTCTGGAGCCACGGCGCCACACTCCCTTGGCCTGGCGTGACCCCAGGCCCTGGCTGCCCTGCAGGAAAGGTTTCCTATCCCCCGGGAGAGCCCGGCGGAGCGGGTTGGGAGCTGGGGGATGGCCCGGCTGAGGCCACACAGGACCGATTCCGGGCGTGGCCGAGTCCCTGGCTGGCTCCGTGGGACAGAACGCACGAGGTGCGGGTTCCACCCCCGGCACTGGACAGAGGAATCACGTTCTGAGGACGTGGGACTTGTTTCTGCATGTGAGAACGCTCTTGCCCTGTAGGCCAGGCTGGCCTTGAACTCCATCCTCCTGCCTCAGCCTCCCAGCCTCGGTCCTGAGAGACTGCACCTCCACTCTGCGCTCCATCCCCATCCTTACCCCCAGCCTTTTTCACTTTTTATTCTTTGAGACAGGGTCTTGCTAACGTGCTAAATCACCCAGGCCAGACTCAAGATTTCCATCCCCCGCCTCAGCCTCGGTTAGATTTAAGACTTTTTTGGGGGTTTTGAGACAGGGTCTCACTCTGTAACTCAGGCTGACCTCGAACTCATCATGTATCATGTAGCCCTGGCTGGCCTCAAGCTCACAGCGACCCTCCTGCCTCAGCCTCCAGAGTGCCGGGATCGCAGGCCTGCACCACCATGCCCACTCTAGGGTGAGGTTTTCTTATCCTGCAGCCGAAGGAATCCTAACTGAACATCACAAATTACCACAGGACGGCGGGAGGGGCACTCAACCAAAACACCTTCGTCTCAGCAGCAAACCGGGGCGCCAGCCTCCCCCCGGGCCACACACCAGCGACTCTGGGTCCACAGGTCCGGTCCTAATAGCAGTGGCGATTTCAGAACCTCAGACGCTTCTAAAGGAGGCTCTGGCCCAACAAGGGGTTTTGAGTGACACGTCTGGGGTTTGGAGGAGCCCAAGCCTCTCCCCGAAGGCAGAGCCAGCCCCGCAGAGGCAGCACCCACCCACCCGCTCCCCAGCACCACCGTGAAGGAGAAGGCCTGCACCCCTTCCCTCAGCTCCCCCACACTCAGGAACCCGTCTGGCTCTGGACTCGCCCGACCGATCTGCCACCAAGTGACCAGCTCTCCAGCCGGTGTGGTGAAGCAAGCCTGTGGTCCCAGCACTTGGGAGGCTGAGGCAGGAGGGTCACTGCAAGTGTGAGGCCAGCCTGGGCTACACAGTGAGACCCTGTCTCAGAGAAAAGAACGCAAACATGGATCATACTATAAAACCAACAGAGTGCAGGCTCTGTTCCAGCTTGGTCTTTCCTACCACGCAGGCCACACTTTTCTGACACGCAGGTTACATTTCTAGCCAGCAAATTCCTGATGCCTGCTGGGCCTGACGGCCATTTGCTCAAGTCAAAGAAGAAGGGAATCGGGGTCACCTGCTTGTAGTCCACAGCGGCATCACTGGGGATGGGTGCCCGGCGGCCAGCTCCACCTGTCTGACCTGCTCCTCTTGTGGCCGCCTCCTCGCTGGCTGCCTGCACCCAGCTCCTCCCCCGTGGCCCCGCCGTGACCCGTCCCCAGCCAGGCAGGCCCTGCCCACCCTCCTGAGTCATCTGGGCTCTAACCTAAAGCTGGTGCAGGGAGAGAACAAGGGCAGAGCGCAGGGAGGGGACAGAGGAAAAACCCCGGCTCTGCACCTGGCCAGCATCTCGGTCACTAGGGTGGGGCCGGGTGGAGCTGTTGTGTGGGGACCACCAGGGTGGGGACCACCAGGGAGACCAGGGCTGCCCCAGTCCAAGCGCGTGCTTCTGAGCTGGCCGGAGATGCGGCACAGAAACAGTGGGGACCGAAGGGGAACAGCACACGTGGTGCCATCTTGCCAGGGCCACCCCACTAGGACCTCAGGGCCCAGGTGAGACACAGCCTGGCCTGCTTCCTGCCAGGGACACAGGCCACCTGCTGCTGGGGGACACAGCCAGCGGGTCTGCACCCTGATCACCAAGTGAGTCCATCTTCAGAGCAGTGCTGGGCCCCATCTCCACGTGGCCCTCGGGGGAACGGGAGACCTGTGGG
>PVJX010022499.1:0-30381 GCA_004027295.1 Dolichotis patagonum
TATGTAAGGGTATGGAACTTTTTCCAGTATGGAGAATCAAACTGAGGACTTTTTGCTGAGCTATGTCTTTAGCCCTGTAGTACATTAGACTTTGACATTGAGCTATCTATCTATACAAAAAGGAAATGATTAAATGTCCATTTCTTATTCCTATTTGATAATTTCCTCAATGCATCCCTCAGGTTAATTCCACTCCAGAGCAGGTGGATGCAATCTGGATAGAGTAGAAGACAAAATTAAGCCCACCTGACCATCCTCAATTTGGCAAACCTTGTGAACTTTGTGTCTATAAGCTTAGTTGTGACAGGAATGCTTAAAGAAGGAAGTATAACTATAATAAACTATTCCTTTTTGTTTATTGTAAAAAATGAGTTAGAGCACTTTCCTGGCTGCTCTATGAAGGAGATTCCCTCAGAAACAGATAAAGTCAAATGAAATTGAGGAACTCTGCCTTGAGCCCTCAAAGTCACCAAGGCATTTGTGTCCTGTATCTAATTACTTAGGCAATTGTTCCTAGCAGTGGGACATGGCTATGCTTTACTTCAAGCTCATAGGATAAACATATTTATCATCTATAAATTATATTTTACTTGTCAGTAAAAGCACATCAGTCTTTTATGCACACAGAAAAGAATAATTAAACTCTCTCTCTCCTCTTAGCATATATAAGCCATGAATGCAAATCATTCCCTACCTGTTTATTTGAAATGTAAACAGTTGTGGCAGGCTGCCTCAGCCTAATTTCTAAGAGAGGTAGTCTAACTGCTGAAGAGTTGAGGGAACACTTTTAGTTTACTAGCAGAGAGATATAAGTAGATAGGTAAGTGGAGATTTTCTGTGGTCATGAACCAATTTTCACTGAGGACTCTTGGTGTCCACCACAGAATCACCATGGCCAGGAACCATCAGTTATTCTCCATTTCTGTTAGCCCAGATAACCAGAGGTCAGTATCCAGAAAGCAATCCAGCTTTCTGTGTGGTTAACATTCCATTGGCTTTTGGTTTCAATGGGGATTCACCAAAGAGATGCTGTGTAAATTGTCATCTGCTTTTAAGAGTGGCAGCTGCTGTCGGGGCATTTAATTAGCTGACAGATTAATCACTGTTCATCAAAATTCTATAAGGCATAGTTAAAAGTTTGAGCAAGATCATTGCTTAGCACTTTATAAGTTTACAATAAAGGTTTTAAAGTTCAAAACTTATTATTGAAGTATTTTCATACAAATGAAATATTGGAAAGCCTCCCTTAGTCTGAATATCTTTTGGTCAGATAAGTGTGCTGCCTTTAGAAATAAATCCTTCTAGTTTTACCCAGAAGCAGGTTCTTTCCACTGTGTTTCAAGTTCAGTCTCCCAGAAGAGACTTGCCCAGAACACTAAGCTGGGACATGGCTTTTATCCGTGTTCTCCTGGGTAGGCAATATTTTGATGTCTTTTCTGACTCAGAGAGAGGGTATGTGTTCTTTATATAAGATGTCTTCCCTGCCTTCAGCATTAAAAAACCTGCTCATTTTCTTTGGACTTAACTTGGAGAAAAACTTTAGAACAGTCTCAAGTTGTTCCTGATTTTACCTACCTCTAAAAAGGGAAGTACAAAGTGAAGGAAAATATTAGATATAAAACCAAAGAAAGGAAACTAAAGCAGAACATGCTTGACATTTTCTTAGAGTGTAGAGGAGGGTCAGAGCCAGTCTGTCACAGTGAAACATGTCCTCTGCATCTTTAATACTGGCCACCAGCTTAGTGCTTTTTAAATGGTGGAAGGAGTCCTGGTTTTATTGTAGACATGTATTCTTTGTAAGTCTGACCTAGATTTCATGTCAGAAAACCCATTTTATAAAAGTTTACATTAAAAGTCTGCAGGGCATTCTAATGTTACTCTGTCTGGCACTGTTGTCTAAATAAAGTCAAGCAGGGAGTATCAGTAAATTTAGGAACTAGTTTAAATGCAACATGTACAAGAAAAAACCTGTAACTTTTCCATTTTAACTTAGATATATCAACTATAACAGATGAAGCATAAGCAGTTATGAGCAAAGGGTAAAGACATAAACAAACAAACAAAATATGAAGCACAAAAATTTGATACCTAAATGAGTCCCAGTCAAGAGTCTATGAAACAAAAGCAAACTCTTACTTTCTGTCCAATGGTGTTGGTGGATGATCTGCAAGTGATAGAGGGGAGTGAAACTCCCAACCTGCTCTATGGCTGGTATAGTTTTGTGTTCTCTAAAGTTGAAGAATGAATTTTAGGACTGATGGAGGTTAAAAGCAGAATATATTTATTGAAAGAATGAAATCTTCTGTCTGAGAGAGACAGACAGAAAGGATCCTGAGTGAGTTGCCCCCTCCTTGTTGTTTTAAAGAGATATTTGCTTTCTTTTATTATTTTAGAGAGATTAAAACAAAAGTAAACAAAACAAAATGGAACAAAGCAAATCAGAACAGAACAATGCAAGCAACATAGGACTTCACAACAAGACAACAGGATACCAACAGTGAATACCACAATGCTCTTTTTTTTCTTCACAACAGTTGCCCATAGCTTCATACACAATAATATAAAACATAACAAAATAGCATAAAACCATTCAAAAGAATGAAAACTTTACAGGAACTCAAAGCCAGATAGCAGTAAGTGAATAATGGCTACTTTAATATCTCATTTTTGTCAAGAAAGATGCCCATGTCTTCACACATGATAAAATTAAATAAAACACAACAGGATAGAACCAATCAAAACAGAAGAATGAAAAGCATGATAAGATTTCAAAACAAGATGATAGGAAATCAGCAGTGGCTACTATAATGTCTCATTTTCTTCAGAATAGCTGTTCATACCATCACACATAATAAAATCAAACAAAACACATTAAAACCAATGAAAAAATGCATGAAAGCATTATAAGACTTCCAAGCAATATAATAGGAAACCATGATTGCCATAATATATCCCACTATATTCAAAATAGCTTTCCCTATCATCAGACAGAATAAAATCTAACAAAAGAAGACAGAACAAAGCCAAACCTAACAAAATTGTCAAAACAGTATAAGAGTTCAACACAAGAAAGTAAGAAATTAACAGTAGTTACCTCTTTTCCTTCCCAGGTGTTTCCTCCTCTATCACTCTTACAATCATTATTTTGCTCTTAGATGCCATTAACTTCTCTTTTTTATGCTAGAGTTCATGCTAATGAGTTCAAACTGTTTCACTCATGAACATGATCTCCAGTTGCATCCATTTATCTACAAGAGCCTTGAGATTATTCTACTTTACACCTGAGTAGCTTTCCACTGCATGGAAATGCCATATCTTTCTTATCCAATCTGCAGTAAATGAGAAAGTTACTCTTGCTTTTTTGTGGTCTTCTTTCACATGGAATAATTGTTTTCTCTCTTTTGATTTTCAGATTATGAATTTCCTTTCCAGTTAAATGTGTTTCTTGTATACAGTATATTGATGGATCTGGTTTCTTGATCCACATTCCCTGTGTTCTTTGTGTTGGTGAACTGAGGCCATCTACATTAATGGTTACAACCAGCATACATTGGTTTCTCTCTGCCAGGTTAGCCTCCTGTTGTTGGCCCTCCACTTTTCCCCCTCATTCAATTGCCTGTCTTGTTTGGCAATCCTATGCTGCTGCTGTTCCTGGAATCACAGTCACTTTTATTTCTCTCTAGAATATTCTTTAGCACTTTCTGTAGGGTTGGTTTGGTAGTCATGAATTCCTTCAGTTGTTCTGTATCATGGAAGTATCATATTCTTCCATCAATTTTGAAAGATAGTTTTGCAGGGTATATCAATCTGTTTTGGAAGTTGTTTTCTTTCAGGGTTTGAAACACTTCACTCCAAACTCCTCTTGATTTAATGGATTGTGTTAATAAGTCTGCCTTGATTCTGATTGGTTTTCCTTTATAGGTGATCTGTTTCTTTTCTCTAACAACTTTTAATATTGTATTCTTGTGCTCAATTTTCAGGGTCTTTATTATATATATGGGTGTAGATTTCCTTAGGATATGACTAGTTGGAGTTCCACATGCTTCACTTACCTGCATGCCAGATACATTTCCCATATTTTCCCAGGTTTTCTTCTATTACTTCTGTGAACAGCCTTTCAATTTCATTTATGTTGACCTCTTCTTTTTCACCAACACCTATCACTCTTAAATTATGCTTCTTTGCAACATATTGCATCCGTTGAATTATTTCCTGATTCCTCGTTATTTTTAAGAGATCTTTCATTTCATGATCACTAGCTGCAATCCTATCCTAAAGCTTTTAAAGTCTATCTTCAGTCTCTTTCAAGTGATGTTTTTCTTTTTTTTTTCCAGTACCGGTGATCGAACTCACAACCGAGTGCTTGCAAGGCAGGCACTTATGCCACTGAGCTAAATCCCCTGCTCTTTCAAGTCATTTTTGCAGCTTTTGATTGACTTTTTAATTTCCTGGATCTCTCTTTGAATATGTTTCATCCACGGTAAATCCTTTCTATATTAATTCAAGTTTTCCATCATTTTCCTATGTTCCTCTTTTGTATCTATGTCTTCTTTAGACATGTTGAGAAATTCTTTCAGTATGTTTGTGATTTCTTCTTTTACCTGAGACATTATTTCTGATTTGATTGCTTTCACAATATTATGAAGTTGCTTCCTTACTTTGGTTGTTATCCACTCAGAGATTTCAGAGGTGTGACTTCCATTTTCTTCCATGACTGTATCTACCAGACTTGTTATGTGTGGGCTAGAGGTTGTCTTTTGCTCCTTCATCTTGAAATTCTCCTGGGTTCCTCCCAGAAAGCTGGTTGTGGGGCCTCATGCACTTTCCTTGTTGGGTGCCCCTCCATGATGCAGAGGAATGAGACAGGCACCTGGGTTCCTCCGACTCCAGATTTACATGGAGGTAGCAGGGTGTGAGGCAGAATTCTCTAGACCTGTGTAGCTATACTGAGGCTTCCCTGATGATCAGGAGTGCATGGAGGTGAGGCTGCTTCTTTCAGCCTGTGTGTTTACACTGCAACAACTGCAATGGTAGGTGACACACAGGGGTATATTTGTCTGATCCTGCTGGTGAGTGATGGCTGCCCAAAGAAACCAAGGGTCTCCAATGGTGGTCTACAGGTACACAGGTCTTACCTGGCTGTGTGTCCCTGCTCTTGCTGGCTGCCCACAGGAAGGAGACTTCTGGTAGTGGCACCCTGCCGGTGGAGGCAGATCTGCTTGTTCCCTCTATGCTGGGCACCCATAGTTAGAGGGCCTTCTGGTGGCAGTGACTGGCTGGTGGAGGCAGATCTGCCTGGCTCTCTCTGCCTATGCTCTCTGCTCTCTGCCACACATAAATGGCCTTCTGGTGGCAGTCCCCAGCATGTGGAGGAGGATCTGTCTGGCTTTCTCAGCCCATGCTGGGTACCCTCTGATCTTTCCTTCTTTGATCATTAGCTTCCATCTTGTCTTCAAGGTCTGAGTCTATTTTCAGTTTCATTTGTGCAATTTTGCCAAATTTGAATGGAATTTTTACTTTTCTGACTATCTCTTTGCATCTGTTTCTTGCATTCTAATTCTTTCCTATGTTGATCCTTTAAGGTTTCCATCATTTTCTTATGTTCTTCTATTTTTTTAAAAAATATATGTCTTCTGTAGATACACCCAGCAATTGTTTCCTAATGGTTGTCATTTCTCTTTTTACCTATGCTATTATTTTTGATCCTATATCCTTTATAGCCTCATGTAGTTGTTTCTTTACTTCAATTATTATCATTTGAGAAATCTCTGGTGTGCAGAGATTTGCCAGTTTCTTCTATATTAATGTCTCCTAGACTTACTCCAGTTTTGCTGGAGGTTTGAGATTGCATTTTGCTTCTTTGCTTTGTCATTTTTCCTAGGTTCCTCCAGATCAACTGATTATGTTCAGGGTTCTTCCCACACTGACTGTTCCATGGTATAAAGGAGTAGGTCAGGCACCTGAGTTCTTTGAAGTGAGGTTCCCAGGGTGACCCAGAAGTGATGGTCAGGGTTTCTGCCCTCCCTAAGCTCACCAGGGCTCTCTGTAATGGTGGAGTGTCTCTAGGTAGGGCTCTTCTGGACTCATGCTGCCCCACGTATCGTGCCTGGGCACTGTACTAAGCTGGATAGGGCTTGGCTCCTCAATGACCTATGAGGCTTACTGGGGCTCTCCCTTAGTGGAAGGCACTGGGTTGTGGCACTGGGCTGGGTATGTTTGTCCCCTCCTGGACCTCTCTGGCTGGCTAGGTTGCACTGTTGAAGAATAGGACCAGTGCACTGCACTGAGCTGGCCAAGAGTTGGCTCCTCCAGGGCTTATGTGGCTGACTGGGTCACACTCACGAAGAGCGTGCCAGAGAATTGTTCTGGATGGAGCTCAGATCCTCTGGGTCCCACATGGCTGGCCGGAGCTATTCTCCATGAATAGCTCTGGGCTGGGCTGGGTTTGGCTCAGTGTCTCTAGGACCCATGTGGCTGGTTCAGATGCTCCCATGATGGGTATCACCAGGGTGGTGGGCTGGGCTGAGCTCAGATACTCCATGGCCAGCAGGGGCCCAACCACAAAGGATGGTGCCAAGGCATTGTGCTGGGCTTAGCAGAGCACAAATCCTCTGAGACCCATGATGCTGGCTGGGGTACTCCCCCCAATGAATGGTACCATGGCCCTCAGCTGGGCAGAGCTCAAATTCTCTGGGACTATGGATAGCTGGGTGCACCCCTAAAGGATGGTGCTGAGGTGTTACTCTGTGTGGAATGGAGCGCTCCTTCTCAGAGCTGTGCAGCTGGCTCTGACAGTACCACAGTGGGTTGTTCTGGGGTGCTGGGCTCTTAAAAACTTGGATAGTCCTGGACCTACACAGCTAACCAGGGTGCAGCCCTACAGCATGGTTATTAAGGTGTTGTGCTAGGGGCAGCAGAGCTCAGATCCTCAAGACCTGCTTGCTGGCTGGGTGCTCTTAATTTCTGCTATCTTTATGATTTCTTCCCCTGCACAAAATTTGTGTTTCATTTGTTCTTCTTTTTCTAGAGGTTTAGTTTCAACATTGGATTGTTTTCTTAAGATTTTTCTGTTTTTCTGATGTGAGAATTCATTACTATAAATTTTCCTTTAGGACTGATTACACTGAGTCTTATAATTTATAGTGTGTTGTGATTGCTTTTTGCTTACCTGGAGATACTGTTTAATTTCTACTTTAAGTTCCTCTGTGACCTATTGTTTATTCAGGAGTGTGTGGTTTAATTGCCATGTGATTATGTAATTTTTGTGGCTTCTTTTGCCATTAATTTCCGGTGCCATGGCACTGTGGTCAGATAATACACATGGGAATCTTTTAATTCCTCTGCATTTACTTAGGCATGCTTTGGAGACTGTCCCATATGCAGCTGGGAAGAATATGTATTCTGAGGCTATGGGTTGGAACACTCTGTTTACATCTACTAAGTCCATTTCTTCACAGGCTTGGAATAATTCCAATATTACTTTGTTGATTTTGTCTAATTATCTATCTAATTGTGAGCATGGCATATTAACATCCCCCCATTAAAACTGTGTTTGTGCTTATTTGATTTTTCATATCTGTTGATATTTGTTTTATGTAGTTGGGTGCAATAGTATTTGGTGCATATATATTTAAGATTGGGATCTCTTCTAATTGGAGTTTTCCTTTAAGAAGTATGTCTTTGTCTCTTTTGGTCAGTCTTGGCTTGAAATTCACATTGTCTGCAAATATAATAGCTACCCCTGCTTTTTTTTCTGGGTTTTAATGGCATGGAGATTGTTTTTTAATCTTTGATGCAATAACTAATGGTCAACTTGTAGCAACCATTTGAACTGAACCAGTGTGGTATTGGGTGCATAAGGCCCACCTGAGGATTTTTGCCCACATCTTAAAAGTTAAATTAGAGAGGAAGATAGTGAGGTGTTGATTCTCCTGTTGAAGCTTGCCATGCTGGCTTTCCTGATATGTGAGCTCAGCTATTCTCATCATCCGAGGGGCTCTGGTCCTCACTTACCCTGAGGACAGCTGTGATTCTCTTCAGGAGATCTCTGACCCTTACCTTGAGCATTGTTTCCTGGCTCCAGTGTGGACCTCTCAGCCCACTGGCACATATTCTTCATCCTATTGGTGCATACTTTCTAGCTTCCACCACTGACCGTTGGGCCTTCCTAATGTGATCCATGACACAGACTTACATGACTTACATTTTTATGGGATCTAGGCTTCCTATTGGAATTGTGGAGGACATTGGCATAAACATTAGGTATATGACTATGATTGTGCAGGACACTGTCATAGGATTTAGGCCCTCAGTTGGATTATTTGGGTTTCTAGTATGTTAACAGACTACCTACAGTCTTTTGCACTTGATTCTGTGAGTGAATAATATAAAACAAACGTAAGAATTATGTTTCCTCTATTAAATTTTTAAATTTGTAATCCTTGACTACAACACCATCATTTGACTTTCAGTGTACAAATTTCTTTGTTAGTTAAATCTGACTCTTGAATGCCGTATTATTGGATATTCCTTCTTGCTCAGTTCTACTGGTTTGTTTCTTCTGATTGGTGACCATTTGCATTGATGCTTATAATTGATATGCATTGGTTTCTCTTATTCATGTTATTTTCTTGCTTTTAGTTTCCTGTCTTCCCCCTCTGTTTAATTGCTTGCCCTGTATTGTGGCTTATTTCTTTTGGTGTTCTTGTGCTTTTCGTCTTTGTTTTATCTTTCTAATATACCCTCCAGAGAACTGTGAAGAACTGGCTTAAGGCTCATGAATTTTTTCAGTTGTTTTTGCAATGGAAGTATGTTATTTCTCCATTGATTTTGAAAGACAGTTTCATGAGCTAAATCTTGGTTGGAGGTTGTTTTCTTTTAGGCCTGGAATACTTCACTCTGAGCCCTTCTTGTTCTGAGTATTTGTACTGAGAAGTTGGTTGTGTTTATGATGGGTTTTCCATTATAGGTGACTTGTTTCTTTTCTCTAACTGATTTTAATATTATGTTCTTGTGTAGAATTTCTGGAGTCTTAATTACTATTTGTCTTGGTGTAATTATTTTGGTCATGGCTAATTGGAATTTTAATGCTTCATTTATTTATATTCCAAATACATTGATCACATTTGGAGAGTTTTCTGCTATTATTTTTCAGATGTTTATGTGTGTGTATATGTTCTATGCTTTTTCCACCTTTCTTGATGACTTCAATCAATCTTAAGTTGTTCTTCTTTGCTTCATCTCACAGCGGTGGGATTTATGGTATCTTCCTATTTATAAGATATTTTTCTTTTCATTGTCATTAGCCACAATACTGTCTTCTTGATCTGATATTCTATCCCTACCTTTATTCATTCTGTTATATATGCTTTCAATGAAGTCTTTAATTGGATTTCCATTTTTATCTGTTTCATGTATTCCATTTCTTTCTCATGTTGGACATTCTTGTTTTCTGTAATTGTCATAAGATTCTCTATTATTTTTATCTGTTTGCTCTAATGTATTTTACTGTGACTGTCACTTCTTTTTGTGCCATAGGGATTTTGAAAATCTCTTCCTTTTTTTCACTTTTTTGGTGCTATCATTTCTGAAAATTCAAGTAGTTGGCTTCTGATTTGCTTTATCTCATTTTTCTCTGAACTTATGCTAGGTAGAGTGGGGATTTCAAGTTAAATTTTTCTTCTACATCTCATCATTGTCTATTTTTTATTTTGTTTACTGTGTTGATACTTGTAAATTTCTTATGTTACATAGCTTTATCTCTGGTATGTAGGAAATGTCTGCTCCTCCTGGGTATCTTTTTGATGTAGGTGGTTCTTGGTTTTTGTATCTATCCCAAGAACCTGCTTTCCGAAAGTGTGGAAGATGGGAAGTTGCTATTAATTTTGGTTGCACTCCTTTGGTACTGCTCTATGGTGATGGTTATGAACACAGATAATCACAGTATTATTATATAAGAAAAAGCTGTTTATAACAGGTATCGCATCCAGTCCAATGCAGGCCAATTAGCAATAACAATGGTCTCAAGCACAGCCTGAGCACAAACTGCGGTAAGTATTAACCTGATACCTTTAAACATAGGAACAAATTCTGTTGTTAAGTAACAACATCCAAAACACACCAGGATTTTGTATGCAGTAATTTCCCCCTTAATGGAGTGATTCTACCCTGTTGTAGAGGACAGTGTTTAGAGGGACAGGGGCTATACAGAAAGATGAATGATATAAAATATGGAAGAGCAAGATGGGCAGGCAAAGAAGCTCACCCAAGTTTTGGGAAACTCTAGGACACAGGAGGAAAAGAATGGAAGAAAAAGCAAAGGAGTATTGAAGTAAGACAGAAAGAGATGAGACAATATTTATAGATAAAAAGTACTATAAAATCAAATCAGATAGTAAAGGAAAGAGAAAAAGGAGACAAGTAGAAAAAAAGAAACAGAAACAACAAATCTAAGTCACAAATCAAAGAGAAAAGAAGAAAAAGACATAGAGAAGAGAAAAAAATAACCACACATGTAAAAAAAGAGAAATATAGCAAAACAAAAACCCCACATGGACAGAAACATGAAAACTAGTCAAACAAAGAGAGAAAATGAAAAGTGATCAAATTCCTCTGGTGTCTACAGTTCTGTGGTAGGTCCAAGTCAGATTCCAAAAACATGTCATGTACTCCAGCCATGTTTTTAGAGGGATTTTTGCTGGGTCTGGGATTGATCCTGGCCTTTGGATGTGGGGGCAGGGACTGGTTTTCTGTTGCTGGAGTTCTCCCAGAGTCCTTTGATAGAAATGGGGACCTGATCCATCTGGTTGCATTCTGTGTGTCTGTGTGCCAAAGCACAACACTGGATCACCTCAGTCATGAACTGCTGACTCATATTTTCACTGTTGCTTTGGACTTTTTCACTGAACTGCTCCTTATGACTGTAGTGTTCACCCCTGCAGGAGCCTGTTGCATCACTGGTCCACTTTGGTCAAAGTATGCATCCTTGCCAGGGCCCCTTATACATCTTTGTTCCCTCTTTCAACCCTTTTCTATTCCTTCCATTCACCCTCTACCTATGCTTTGATTTTCTTCTCTTTTTTTGGTACATGTTTGCAGCAATAATGTTTCCACTCTTTGTGTGAAGTTGTTACATGTACACAACATATCTTGATTCCTTTTTTTAATCTGCTAGCCCTCTTCTCCCACCTACATCCCTTAATCTCTTGGTCCCTTTCCCCTTTGAAAAAAAATCTATCTCCCTGAACTTTAGGCTCTGTATTTTTTTCTTTGCTCTTTACACTTTGAGCTGTCATTTCAATAACTGTGATTGTCCTTCTTCTCTCCCACTTCTTTGTCTCCTACTGAAATGTCATCTTCAATGTGATCTCCATGTAGTGTGGAGAGAAGAAGCTCAGTTTATCTTTTACCTGTGCTTCTCAACTCACTGTTGTGGAGCTCTGGTATGATTTTTGAATATTTACACACTTGAGATCTAATTCCAAGACAATGAATGAAAAAGATAGCCATCTCATCATATTCAGTTTACAGAACAAGGACACGAAGACTGCATTCAGAGGCTGGACGGAAGTTTGTGCTCTTCAGAGGACATGTTTTCTGACATTTTAAATGCTTTAGAATGCTTTGATTGACAGCATAACTCTAAACTCTTTTCCTTTCTGTGCCTTCTTTCTGAGTATTTCCTTTTATACTGACTAAATGACTCCTCCATACAAGCACTGTACCCACATTTCACAAAACAGAAACTTAGTTCCTTCCTTAAAACATCTGGCAATTTGTTAAGGAGATATCATAAATAAAAGAATAACTTTGATACATGGTAAAGAAAAATTATAAGTATCAAAAATAAAGGCAATTATATGATGATTAGTACCATTTCATAAAGTCAATTCTACTGAAGTGCTACTTGATTTATTATAGGATATTGTATATTTTCCGTAAGTAGGAAGGGAGTAAAAAGATTTTAAAAAAAGAGACTATCAGGGAAAAATCACAGAGATAGCTAAGAGAACATGTGTTAAAAAAGAAAAGAAAATATGTTAGAAAGCAGAACTTAAAAACTACACATGCATGATTATATTAGTTAGAATTCTCCAAAAGGACAGATGAAATAGGACATAGAAAAAGACACAGACATAGAGATGTATGAAGAGAGACTGATCATGTGGTTCTGGAGTCTGAGAAGTCCTAAAACAAGCTGTCTATAAACTGGAAATCTTGACATATCAATGTCACGATTCAGTACAAGCTCAAAAACTGAAGAGCTAGAAAAGCCAGTGATGTAGCTCTCAGTCCAAGGCCAAATGTTCAAGAGCCTGGGGTGAGTTTTGTAATTGTTTGAGTCCAATGGTCAGAGAAATTGGGGTTCTGATGTATGAGTAAAGGAGAAGAGAAGCATATGTGAGCTCAAAGGTGTGGACTCCTCATTTCTGAGCTCCTCAAGTTTTCTTGCCTCTAAGCTCCCAGTTTTTTTTCTCAGCCTATTTCTCTGTTTCTTCATAACTAATCTGTGCAAGCATTATGCCCACACTTCACAAGATGAGTAAAACTGAGGGCCTTCCTTAGAAATTTTGGAATTCAATGGCCCTGATTTGGGAATTCAAAGGCCAGTAGATTGCTATAGCTGCTGGTTGCAAACAGGAGCCTAAAGAGAATTCTTTCTGTGGTCTATTGGCCATTTCAGAGCTTTGGAAATGTAATGGTCAATTCATCAGAAACAAATAGCAGGTGAATGTGGCAGACATTTGGCGGCCTGCAGGAGAGAGACCCTAGTGACTCAGGACCTGTACCATGCGGTTGACTCGGGGTGCTGGGAGAACAAGAAACTCCTCCCCTCTCTGGGGGTGGCTGTGAGTGTGGCAGCCTTTTGGTGGCCCAAAGGAGAGAGACCCTGGCACCTCGGGACCTGCACCATGTGGTTGACTCAGGGTGCCAGGACAAAAAGAGCTCCTCATCTCTGGGGGGTGGCTGTGAGCCTGCTGGCACATAGGCTGAGAATCAAACATCTCATGTCGTCCTGTCCCTCGTCCCGTGTGTCCCGTCCCCCACTCCCATGCTTAGCAAGTGGGAGCCAGTGAACTATACATCTTGTGAAAAGATTGGCTATGTTATTTAGTATGAGCTCCCCATATGCAAAGATAAGGACAACCATTTGGAAGAAAACAAGAGACAATATGAAAGATAGTGAAGGTTGCTTGTTGTCTACCTTAGAAATTTATACTTTCTTATGTCCCATTCTGTTCTTTTTTTGTGTGTGTTTAATTTTACCCCCTTTAAAATAAAATTTAAAAAAAAAGAAATTTGGGAATTCAGTAATAAGATAACACAACAATAAGAATAACAGTTTTAAATGTTCAGTTTAAAAGTTTTGAGATATAATGAAGAAAAATGCAGTAGGAATCAAAAGTAAAGATAAGAGATGATTTGAAGATTGGGAACACTCTGACTACTGAAAAACAAAAACACTAAGAAATTACTACTTGATAAGTTACATACTGTCATCTTGGAAATAGTTATTCAAGTTACAAATTAAAGCATACAAAGTAGACATTCAAACAATGAGACTGTTAACAGTGCTGCTCAACAATCTAACAAAAACAGTACTATGGTCATCTGTCTTACACGCTTAAACATACATGCAGTTATATCCTTTAGAGCACTTTCTTTTCCTCTCTTTTTAAAGTAGCAATTATGCATTTGGGGTTTTATTACTCCTACAGTTCTTATTACATTTTACACAAGAGAAACAATGTGACATCTACAAATATTATTCTTAATTATTTCACTAATGAGGATAGTCTCAAGTTGTTTCCATTTTCCTATGAAGCCCTCAGGATATTCCTTTTTCATAGCTGAGTAATATTCCATTGTATAAAAATACCACATCTTTTTCATCCACTCTGCAGTTAATGGGCATCTAGGTTGTTTCCAAGATTTAGCTATTACAAATTGTGCTGTTATTAACATGGGTGTACATATATCACTGTGATGTGAACTTTTCTGTTTTTCTGGGAAAATACCCAGGAGGGGAATAGCTGGGTTGAATGGGGCCTCCAATCCTAGTCTTCCGAGAATTCTCCATATTGATTTCCATAGTTGTCTGCACTCACACAAACAGTGGAGCAGTATTCCTTTTTTCCTGCAGCCTGGTCAACATTTGTTATCAGTTGATTTCTTGATGACAGCTATTCTTTCCAGTGTGAGATGATATCTCAATGTTGTTTTAATGTGCATTTCTCGAATGACCAGTGATGGTGAACATTTCTTCATGTACTTATTTGCCATTTGAATATCTTCACATGAGAACTGTGTGTTCATCTCAGCTGCTCATTTTTGGAGAGAGTCTTTGAATTTGGGGGCTTGATGTTTCTCATTTCTTTATATGTGCTTGATATAAGACCTTTGTCTGAAGGATTGCTGGCTAAAATTCTTTCCCATTCTGTGGGTTTTCTTTTCACTCTGATGGTGATTTCTTTTGAAGTGCAGAAACTTTTCAATAATATGAGATCCCAGTTGTTGATTCTCTGAAGTGTTTCCCATGCAGTTTGTGTTTTGTTCATGAATTCTCTGCCTACCCCTATGTCTCCAAGACTTTGACCTACCTTATCTACTGTAGATTTAGTGTTTATGTTTTAATGTTTAGGTCTTTGATCCACTTAGACTTTAGTTTGGTGCATAGTGATAGGCATGGATCTAGTTTCAGTCTTCTGCATGTGGAGAGTCAATTTTTCCCAATACCATTTATTAAAGAGGCTATCCTTCCTCCAGTGAACATGTTTAGCCCCTTTGTCAAATATCAGGTGGCTGAGTGTCTTTGTACTTATACTTGCACCAGCTAATCTGTTCCATTGATCCTCAGGTCTATTTCTTTGCCAGTACCATGTTGATTTTATCACTGTGGCTTTGTAGTACAGTTTCAAGTCAGGAATTGAGATGCTTCTTGCCTTGCCTTTATTGCTCAGAATTGCCTTTGCTATTCTAGGTTTCTTCTGTTTCCAAATGAATTTCAGGAGTGTTTTCTCTAGATCTGTGAGGTATGTCAATGGTATTTTTTGATTGGGATTGCATTAAATCTGTATAACAGTTTTAGGAGTATGGCCATTTTCACAATGTTGGTTCTTCCTAGCCAAGAGCAAGGAACATCCTTCCATTTTCTTATATCTCTTCAATCTCATTTTAAGCATAATAAAGTATTTCATTTTTTTAGATGTTATTGTGAATGGCGACATTTCCATAATTTGTCTCTTGGCGAGTTTCTTGTTTGTGTACCAGAATGCTATTGATTTTTGAGCATTGACTTTGTATCCAGCTGCACTGGTAAATTTATTTATTACCTCTAGTAGTTTTTTGGGTCTTCTATATAGAGTATCATGTCATCTGCAAATAATGATAATTTAACTTCTTCCTTTCCTATCTTTATTCCTTTTATTTCTCTCTCTTGTCTGATTGCCCTGGCTAGTGTTTCCAGAACTATATTGAATAGGAGTGGTGATAGTGGACATCCTTGTGCTGTTCCTGATTTTAAAGTGAAAGCTTTCAGTTTTTGTCCATTTATTATAATATTGCCTGTTGGTTTGTCATAGATGGCCCTTATTGGGTTGAGGTAGACACCGTGTATTCTGAGTTTCTGAGGGTTTTTTTTTATTATTATGAACATGTGTTGGACTTTATCAAAAGCTTTTTCTGCATTTATTGAGATGACCATGGGGTTATTATTTTTGGCTCTGTTGATGTGGTGCATTACATTTATTGATTTGTGTATGTTAAAACATCTCTGCATTCCTGGAATGAACCCCACTTGGTCATGATGTATAATCTTCTTGATGATTTGCTGCAATATATTTGCTAATATTTTATTGAGAATCTTTTCATCAGTGTACACTTTTGAGATTGGCCTATAGTTCTCCTTTTTGGTTGGGTCTTTCTCTGATCTTGGTATGAGAGTAATGTTTGTCTCCAGGAATGATTTAGGAAGGATTGCTTTCTTTTCAATTTCACTGAAGAATTTAAGGCGTATTGGCATCAAGTCTTCTCTAAATTTCTTATAGAAATCAGCTGTGAATTCATCAGGACATGGGCTTTTCTTTGTTGGTAAGATTTTTATTATGTTTTCAATTTCAGTAGCTGATACTGGGTTATTCAAAATTGCTATATCTTCTTGGTTGAGCTTTGGTAGTTCATATGTTACTAAAAATCTGTCCATTTCCTCTGTGTTTTCTTCTCTGTGTGAGTAGAGATTTTCAAAGTAGGTATTCATGATCTTTTGAATTTCCATAGGATCTGTAGTAATTTCTCCCTTTTTGGTCCTTATTGCATGAATTTTGGTTTTTTTTCTTTCTTTTTCTTTATAAGGTTAGCTAGAGGTTTGTCAATTTTGTTTATTCTCTCAAAACAGCTTTTTGATTCATTAATTCTTTGTATTTTTTTTTTAGTTTAAATTGCACTGATTTCTGGTCTAATCATTACTATTTCCTCTCTTCTATGAGCTTTTGATTAACTTTCTCTTCTTTTTCTGGAAGCTTGAGATGAAGCATTGGGTCATCTATTTGTGCTCATTCTATTTTCTTGATATGACAGTTTATTGCTATATATTTACCTCTTAAGATGGCTTTCATTGCATCCCACAGATTACAATAGGTTGTTTCTGCATTTTCATTGAATTGTAGGTATTGCTTTATTTCTTCTTTTATTTCCTCTGTAACCCACTGGTTGTTCAAAAGGTTGATATTTAATTTCCATGTATTTATGCCAGTTTTGCAACTTCTGATGCATTTAATTTCCAATTTCAGTGCACTATTGTCAGATAGTATGCATGGGATAATTTCAATACTTTTGCATTTACTTAAGAATGTTTTATGGGATAATATATGGTCTATTTTGGAGAATGTCCTATGGGCAGCTGAGAAGAACATGTATTGTGATGTGGTTGGGTGGAACACTGTAAACATCTACTAAGTCCAATTGCTCATAGTTTTGATTCAGTTCTACTATTTAGTTGCTGATTTTTTTGTCTAGCTGATCCACCTCTTTGTTACAATGGGTTGTTAAGGTACCCTGTAATAATTGTGTTCTTGTGTATTTGGTTTTTCATGTCCTTTAGTATCTTTGTTATATATTTGTGTGCTCCTGCATTTGGTGCATATATGCTTATAATTGTTAGTTCTTCCTCTTGAATTTTTCCACTTATGAGTATGTAGTGACCTTCTTTTTCTGTTTTAATCATTTTAGCTTTGAAGTTCACATTGTCTGCAAATAGAATAATTACTCCTGCTTTTTTTGGGTTCCATGGTTTTGGTTGCATGGAATACTGTTTTCCATCCTTTAACTTTCAGTCTATGAGTTTCTTTTTGAGTCAGATGCATTTCTTTTATATAGCACATTGTAGGATCCTGTTTCTTGATCCATTCCATCAACCTATTTCTTTTGATAGGTGAACTGAGCCCATTTATATTTATGGATATCACTGATATGTACTGGCTCAATTTTGCTATGTTGTGTTCCTATTGTTAGTTGCCTGTTTTTCTCCCTTGTTCACTTTCTTGTCCAGCCTGGTGATTTCTTTCTGTTGTTGTTCTGTAGAATGTGGTCACTTTTATCACTATCTAGAATGTCCTTCAGCACTCTTTCTAAGGTTTGTTTGATGGATATGAATTTCATCAGTTGTTCTTTGTCATGGAATATCTTGTTTCTCCATTAAATTTGCAGGACAGTTTTGCTGGGTACATCAGTCTGGGTTGAAAGTTGTTTTCTTTTAGGGCTTGAAATACTTTATTCCAAACTCATCTTAACCTGAAGGTTTGTGCTGAGAAGTCTGCCTTGATTCTATTTCATTGATAGGTGAGTTGTGTTTTATCTAAAGCTTTTAGTATTCTGTTTTTATGTTATATATCTGAGATCTTAATTATTATATGTCTGAGTGTAATTTTATGTTGGTTTTGACTTTTTGGCATTCTATATGCCTCACTTATTTGTATATCCATTTTCCCCCCATGTCTGGGAAATCTTCTGCCATTACTTCTGTGAACAACTTAGTTACATCCTTTGCATTGTCTCCTGCCTCCTCACTGATGCATATTAATCTAACACTGTTTCTCCGGGAATCATCTTGTAGCTGCTGGATTGTCATTTCATGTTGCTTTGTTGTTTTTATAAATTCTACCCTTTCAAGATCACTATCTGTGATCCTGTCCTGAAGGTCCAAAATTCTATCGTTAGCTTCATTTAAACGGCTTTGCAGGCTTTCAATACAATTTTTTGTTTCTTGCATATCTGTTTGAATTTGTTTTGTGGATTCTGCTTGTTTTCTGCATTGTTCATTCAAAGTTTCAGTCAATTTCCCATGCTCCTATATTTTTTTATCTGTTTCTTCTTTAGCTATGTTGAGCAACTCATTTACTAAGGTTGTTAATTTGGTCTTTACATAAGACATTATTTCTAATGTGAGTTTCTCTATAGCCTCATGGATTTGTTATTTTACTTCATTTGCTATCTTTTCAGAGATTTCTGGTGTATGCCTTTTAGTGTCCTGTATTTCATTATCGCCTGCACTTGCCCCTGATGGACTAAATGTTTGAAATTGCATTTTGCCTTTTAATTTAGTCATTTTCACCATTTGGGTAAATTTCTGGTCTTTCTATCCCAACAGTCACAACTTTCTGTAGTGTGTGTTTCAGGGTCCTGCTTTGTGGTTGATTTTTGTCAAATTGCTTGGTACCACAATGAAAAGGAGATCCAGTCTCCTGAATTCCTCCTACTGTGCCTGTTGGGTGAGTCCTATATTCTTTCTGGGCTAACTAGCCCAGAAGTATTGATGTAGGGCTACTCTTAGTTCCTGCTGTTATTATATCTTCAGGTTGTTGCAGGTCACCAGGTCTCCCTGGCTATAGTGTTTGTGCAGCTGAGGCCCTACTGTGTCACTGGGGATCTCATAAGTTCTTTTAATTTTCTCTAAGTTATTGGCACATTCCTCAACCTGTCTGATATTCTCTGTTTACTCACTGTCTTGCCAGGTTACCCAAGGTCTTACAGTTGAAGGGAGTTTCACTTCCGCTTCTATTTACCCACTGCAGACCTCAATTTTGGGGGGCAAACTCACCATACTGACTGGATCCTGATGAGGTCTTCTGTTTGGGTGAGGAGTTCCTGAGTCTCTCATCCAGACAGCATGGTAATCCACTGTAGTTTGAGGTTCTGATGTTCCTGGAGGAAGGGCAGGCCCAGCAGCAGCAGTCCCAGGCAGCTGAGGCCTTCCACCACCAGCCTCCGAGATGCTCCCCATGGGTGAAGAGCAGGCCCACCAGCGGCAGTCAGAGGCAGCTCAGGCCTGCAGAAGGCCTCCTGGATGTTCCTGGAGGGAGGGCGGGCCCAGCAGCAGCAGTCCCAGGCAGCTGAGGCCTTCTGGTGCTGGCCTCCTCAATGCTCCTGGTGGGTGAAGTGTGGGCCCAGCAGCAGCAATCCCAGGCAGTTTAGCCCAATTTCTTCCTGGACCCCGTTTCTCTGGAGGTCCTCACTCTGCCACCATGCTCACCTTCCTCCCCAAGGGCAGGACTGCTGGACTAGGTCCAGGTTGGAGAGAGATCCCAGGACCACAAGCTGAATTGGAATTGCGTGTCTTCTCATTTTACCATATTCTTGAAAGGACCGTATATATAAGATTACTCAGCTTGCCCAATGAGCGTATTTGCACTATAGGAATGACCTGACTATATCTTTGCTTTAGGAGCTTCATTCTGGAGGACCATATAGTCATAGCTTTGTAGTTCATCCAGAGATTTGTGTGCAATGCATTCTGTCAGAACCATCACATCTCTAATATTTAATATATGAAGATAATTTTAAAGTTACATATGAAATTCTTTTTCTCTTATTTTTGAGAAAAGATCTTGTTCTGTAATTCAGGCTCATCTTAAACTCACTATGTAGCCCAGGCTAGCCTCAAAGTCATGGCAATCTTCCTGAATCAGTCTCCAGAGTCCTGGGATTATAAGCATGTGCCGCCATTTCCAGTAATTTCTTTTTGAAGGAGAATTTTTTTGATCATACCATGTAAGTGTCTATTGCTTTACTCCTCTATATAATTTTCTGAAATAACACGTACCTATGGATCCCACTGTATGAAAATGTCCATGAAAACTATTATTGTTATTGTTAGTATTATAATTGATTTGTTCACATTAATAATTTTTATGTTTCAAATATGATTTAAATTGAGAGATCAAACAATAGGTGTCTAACAACATACTAGGAAATGAAAATTACAATCACAAATAAGTGTGAATTCAATACTATTGGGAACAGTGACAGAGAAATTTAAAATTAACCAAATGTTTGATAGTGACTATAAGAAGTTGATGACAATACCATCAAAGAGAATCTTATTAACACTCTGGTTAGGAGGAACTAAAAGGAAAATGGATGAATGAGACAAGAGACAACATACGCAAATGAATGAGACATGCAAAACAAGTCTTTTAGCATAGCTGGTGAAGCATTTTTATGATCAAAAATAAAAACAGATTTAGGTTGCAACTAGGGTGTGTGATGTGAATTAACAACTTTATCATCTAAATAATATAGTGTTAAAAAAATGGAATCACAGGTGTGGCAAAATCAGGTGTACCTTTAAAAAATATTGTGGTGGATAAGGTTGGGGCAGAATAAACCAAGCTATGCTTTGTAACAGATTACAGAAATATTTTTTAATTTAAATCAAATAGTTGAAATCTATGATAACTTACTTAGACAAATAGTCTCTACATGGTAACACAGGGGTCAAGAAACTTCCATCTTGTGATTCTTGTTCTGATGTCTCAATGTGCAGCTTCCGCACTCACTGCCAAAGGGGTTACAGAGCACAGAGAGCCTGTACTTGATTTCAGTTACTTCTGACTGGAAATGAATAGAGCTCCCTTTCACTGATACCTTGTTGTCCAGAAGTAGCCAAGCATTCCCTTTATCACCTGAAGATACTAGAAAAACAAGAAGATTCTCATGGCATATTTCAGCAATGCTATGAGATTAAAAAATCTAATTGGAAGATTTTTCCAGTAGACCATTTAAGAGTTGATGGAGACTGAATTTAGGCAATGTAACAAGGAAGAAGAGAAAGAGGCAGAGACAGGTACTTAAAAATGTTCATCTAATTCAAAATTTAATCTTGGAGAATGAAGTGAGTTTTACCTGTTTTGGATTAATGCCTTTGAGAGTTTGGTGTTCAGAAGGATGTGGGTTGAAAAACAGCTTGGTACTGGGTCAGACAAAAACAAAAATTCAGTCAGAGTGAATACTTAGAATACTTACTAGGAAATTGACGTTGCTATAATATTCAAGTACATGATCACTGGACTTGTTAAACAGAAAATGCAACTTTGTGTTTGTTCCTGAGTTTATGTGGTGAGTTTTGTGAGCTACATGCTAGTCATATGCAGCATTACAATGTGTTAGTCCCCAGTAGATTATAAACACAAAACAGAAGTATTTATATCTCACCAAAAATGATATGAGAAGTAGGGCTCTGGGCGATGAGGTGAATGGTAATGGCACTAATTAGCTCATAGAATATAGGAAGATGGACAAGTTGAAGAGAAAATAACCACCTTAGGCTTAGGCAAAACACAGATGTGAAACTAAAAGTGGATAGGCAAAAAGTCATGACAGGAAGTTGTGGAGAACAGCAAATTTAATAGTGGTAAAAACAAGGTGTCTAGGTGAAAAAAACAGTTAAAACAATATCTGAAGAGCCAGTAGGAACAGTCAGAGAAAAGGGTAAGAAAAATAGGTCAAGAAACATTTTTTCCAGAAGAGGAAACAAAATAACTCTAAAGTTAGTATATGGACCTGAAGAAAACCTAAGGCCTTTAGCGCCATTTGCTGGAATGCCACTGTTGTGATCCATAGGACATTGTAGCAGATAGGGACTACAATATCCAGAGACATATTCTGTGAGGGACACAGGGGACTGAGCAAACTAGTGTTATCTGGAGAAACTGCCTTCCTGCCCCCATGCTAAGCCACACATTCATTGGGATACTGGTCTTAACATTGAATAAATGAGGTTAATTATGCCACTTGTGTAAAACCCTGTTTTGCAGTAGCTCAGTGTGGAACAGAACCCTGTGCAGTGCTGAGTTCAGCCAGGTACTGGACACTTCTATTTCTCTCTAGTGATTTCCTTGTCTGGCCTGCTGCTGCCAGACATTCTGGCTACTGACTCATTGTTATAGATTAAAAACTGGTGATCAACTTAACACCAGCTGAATTAAATCAACATGGCACTGCGAATAGATGGCCCACCTAAGAAAAGTTGCCAGCATAAATAGAGACAAGGAGCAGAAGAGTGAGGCATTGTGAGTTTCTCTAAGTGTTGCTGTTTTGAGCTGTTGGTTCTCCTGGAGGAGATCATCATGACTAGCTGCCCCAGTGTGGGTTTGACCATTGTCATCAGAGGAGCTCAGGACTATATTGGTGAGAGTGGCTGTGGTCCACTTTGGGGGATCTCTGGTCCATACCTTAAGCATTGCTCCTTGGCTCTGGAGGGGAAGACATGTACTGTTTAATCTCCAGGAGAAAATTGTCTTGTTGGCTTTCTGGCATGTACTTGACTGTTCTTATTGTTGGAGGAGCTTGGGACATCTGTGTCACTGAGGATGGCTGTGGTATTCTCAGGGCAGCCCTGGATCTTATTTTGAGCATGACTTCTCGGTTCTAGTGTAGAACCCTCAACCTACCAGCACAGCTCCTTCACCCCTCTGGCATAGACTTTCTAGCTTCCACCACTGACCTTTGAGCCTTCCTTTCATGAATCCATATAACAAACTGGTGTCAGTCCTTTTTGTGGGTTCTAGACCTTTGGTTGCACTCATGGGAGGCATTGTCATGGGCTTAGGTCCTCATGTGAACTCACGCAGGACATTGTTGTGGATCCAGGCCCTTGGCTGAATATTCTGTGACTTTAGTGTTGTGGGCAGATTTTCTGCACTTTCTTGTCTTAACTCTGGGTGACCATCATAATAATAAAGTCTGTGTCCTGATTCTAATTGTTCTCTTCACATCCTCTGACTACAACACTAATTAAGCTCATTGCCACTGGACATGCTGTGTATCAACTGGTGACTTTCCTGTCATGCCTGTCTTTTCTGCTAGTGAGTCTCAATTAAGGCTGTATCATTCCATCTTGACAGTTCAATAAACTTTGTCTGTCACAGTTATCGTGGATATTTTCTGCCATTTCTAGGCAATTTAATCCATCATACCAGTATGCCTGGGTTTTAGACTTGACAAGTCAGGTAAAGTTCAGTATGTCCATTGATAATCTCCACTTAACTGAGATACATTCAAAATATTACTATTAATTTTTCTCCTATATTCTTATTTACCTCAGTGAATATTGCTCCACTGACAAAGAATCTGAATTCTTTTGGCTTATTCACTACTATGTTAACAATCTAGTTCTATTTATTTTGAAAATATTTTTCCTAGTTCTGCAGACATTTCTCACTGTCCACTGATACCACTTTGGTACTAGTCTTTTGGATCTTATTGTACATGGGCCTTTAAACTTTTAAAAGTAATTTCCAATTTACCATACAAAAGCCTTTCTTTAAAAGTCGCTCAAACCTTATTGCTATTTATGTTCAGTGTCATTAAGCATGAAATTTAAGTTCTTATCCTTTAAGCTTTACTTAATCTAATCTCCAGATGTACTTAAAATCATTATTGTAGTAGGCATTTTACTCATCTCTAATAATATTCTTTCTCTTTCTGCACACAAGAACAGCTCATCCCATCTAAAATCTTTATCCTTTGCTGTTTCTTTTGGTGGGATGTTCTACAATCACTCTTGGTACAACTGGCTGATAATTAACATTGTCATTTTATGCTCAATGCTATTTCCAGCTTTCAGGGCTCTCCCAAATCATCCTACTAGGGCAGTTCCCATTCCTATTACTCCTTATTAATATTTTTGTGTCTTTGTATTTACAGAGCTTCTCTTTCTGAAATAATTTATTTATTTGAAAACATTTCAATTGAGAATGATTTTAAAGGTTCAATTAAATTACTATGGAATAAGTGTATTAATAAATGGTTGTCTGAAATCTATCAAGTATATCTGGCAATTATGGCAGATGTGAATGTATCAAGGAAAATATGACCACCTAGGAGACCATATAAAGTGAATTGTTAGAGGAAGTATTATATCAGGATGAGGATTAACTGTACCTTTCTAAGTCAAAATGGGATAGGGCACTAAAAAAAACAGAGAAGGGACAGCATCTTAAACTTTGGGACACTGTAAATCTATACAGTGATGTCTTCCCAGTGTTTCTGCCACAATAAATGTGGGGAAGGGGACTTCCATATAAATAACTTCATGTCTAATTATTTGTTTGAGAATCAGGTCTTTTGTTCACCTTACAAAATCCAAATTGTAATTCTGACCTGAGAAACATTGACTGGAGTAGCTTCTTTGCCTAGCTACAACAAGCAATATATTCAGAAACAATCTTTTGAGGTGTTGTATATCTATATATCAGGCTTGGAATGCTTTTTTTATTAGTTAAAAATATGAATAATAGAGAAAGAGAGGAAAATAATAAACTGAGATTTTTCATCCAGATGTCTGCACTTGATAAGATTGTGAAGAGAAGGGAAAAAAGCAGGGGTGGATAAAGTGGTATAACCAGGACTCTGCTTCCTGTCTACTTGTCACTTGCTTGTGACTTAAAATTTTCACTTTCTTTCCCTTTCTATTTACTGTTTTCTCCCATACTCAGTCTTCTATTTATTTTTTTAGTTTATCTCCTGAGGTGAGGCTTGTAAATTGCCTATGGTGGGTTGCTTTATTGCTAGTATTTAGAAGCTCTAGGTGATGATTACTTCTCTGAGGTGTCTTCCAGGGGTAGCTGCTTTTTGGGTTTGAGTCACTTGGACTCTTCAGTATGTTGGTGATGAGAAGTTGTTTGTTACGCCCAACCTCTGGTTCTCTAGCACTGTGCCATAGTATTTTCTGTGACCCTTCCTCAGTCTGTCATAGAATACCAAGACCTATGGCACCAGCCAACACAGTCCCTCATGGTTGCTGCTCCCCTGCAGTACCATGCAGTGAGTCCTGTCTCAGAGAGAAGGCCCCATTGCCTCCCCTCCATGATCTTCTAAAGAGAAATACCAAAGAAAAACACACCATGTCAATTGGAAACTGCTAGTGTTGTGTGGAAACCTTAAAGCAAGAACAATTAGAATAGGGTGAGATTAATAGAAGAGTATTGTTGTGCTTCATGGGAAATGGTAGACAAAAGGACAAAGCTAAAATTTTGTAGGCATATTTTTCAATACTCTGTTTTCCTCCTCAGTGTATTTGAAAGTTTTTATTGATTTCAGATGGATTTTTGTGGCATTCTCTGCTAGGCCAGCTTTCAGGGAAGAATAATTTCAAAAATATTACATAGTCCTCTTTGGAGGTTTTATGTTGTTGGGCTCATACAGACTTTTTTTGAGACAGGACCTTACATGCAGTTCAAACTGTCCTTGAAACTACTATGTAGTGCAGGCTGTGTTGAACTCAAGGTGATCCTCCTGCTACATCCTTGTGAGTGTGGGATTACAGGTGTATACCATCATGCCTAACTAACAACATCACATTGTTGAATTCCAGGAATATGTATTTAAATAAAGTTATAAAGTGTTTTTCTGTGAAGCCACAGTCAGGAATTCTACAAATTCAGAGGTAGCCAGTAGCATGGAATGATTAAAAGTATCCCTGAATATGTAAGATTGACTCATGTGCAAGATGCTCAGACTTTAAAGAGGAGCAAGTGAGCAATAAAGCCCAAGGAAATACGGGATTCAAGAAGTAGAGCAGTTTAATATCTTAACACCTTCTATCAAGACTTACAGACCCTACATACATCCCTGAAACATAAGAAGTTATTACCTCAAAATGCAAATAGCAGAGTTGCCAGATCACATCAATGGCTCTGGGATTCAATTCAGGGATGAAAAGGTCCAGGACAGTGAAGCAAGGGGAAGTGGATATTCTGGCAGGATGGGGTGTAGGTGAGTGTATGTCTGTGGCTGCGATCAGAGGTGAATTGAAGATTTGATCAAGATCCAGTCACTGTTACTGCCAGTTCATGCTGGTAAAAGAAAGGCTGTAGCTGAGAACCTAGAGTAGCATCCTAAGAAAGCAAGATGCTGGCTCCTCAGGTCTGTCTCCACTCTTCTTGTGAGGAAGTGCTTCATAGTTATAGGGGCAGAATCTGTGGGAGTTTTGGGATCAGCATGCTCATATATTCCTCTCTTGCTGTGGTCCATGATAAACATGAACACAGCAAGACTTTGGGGGAAAGAGGTCCTGGAGGAACTGCTCAAAGGAGAATCACCAGGGCCTATCCTCATCATCCCTGGGGCAACAGTTAGCCCTGGCCTTGTCCTGAGGGACATTTCACAATATTTTCTCCTCCTGTGAGTTGATCTCCCTTGAAAATGCTGCTGCAAGAAAGTGAATAATGAATCATCTAGGGTACCTCTCCTTTCTGCCTTTTGTGAAAACCTCTCCCAGGAAATGGGTTCTGAGGCTTAGACTTACTCTTGCTGAATGTGTTCTACCTAAACTGATGGCATTTGTGACTGGCCCCAGAACTAGGGAGCTCTGTCCAGTCCGTGCAAATTCTAAAGTGTGTTTCATGACATTTGTAAGAGCTGTTACTCTCCATCTCTCTCTCTGTGATGTAGGGAAAGGTGTTTGTAAGCAGGGAAAGGATCACACAAGGGTCTCATAAGGCTTTCTGTATAACCCTAAATAGAATGATTCAAATTTTTGCTGCAGGGAGCAATTAAAAAGAGAAGCAGAAGAACTGACAAGCAGAGCACCAAGGGATTCCTCCAGGTACCCTAAATGAGCTTCCCCTCCCCACCTCCAGGAAAATGCAAAGGAGAAGAAAGACGGAGGAGACTAAAAATAGAAAACTCTTATTTTGCATATTAAATATATATTCACATATATGCAGACACACACAGACACACACACACACACATATATGTATATATGTACTTCTTTTTCTCACTCTAGGGTCAATGTATTACTGCACTAGATAAAAACACACCCCTTTACTTAATCATCAACTTGATTTGTGTATAAAGTCCCTCCTAACCAACCTATAATTTCCAAATATAAGGCCCTGCCTGACAAGGACAAGCAAGTGAGAGAAAATCAAACAAAGCCCACCTAGGAATGTCCATGTCGGCACTGGCTATGGTGCCCCAGAAAGTCAATCACGTTGTGACAAGCTTTAGGGGGAAGGTTCCCCATTGCTTGATAATAGAGCCTGAAGACAAGATCCATGGGCTTATGGTTTGGAACCCTTGCCCACCTCTAAACTTGCAGCTGTCTATTTTCTGATTTTTGCTTCTTACAAATAAAGCATCTTCACTTTTAAACTTTGTTCCTTTAACTCTTTACTGGTGCTGAGTTTACAGTCTGGGTTGGCTCTGGAGCAGTGGTGTGTGCCCCTAGATGCAGCAGTGCTGATGGCCTGGTCTGTTACCTGCTGGTGGGGCTTAAGAGCAAACTTTTGCTGGTGTCAGGTCTCCCCTCATTAATCAGGAGCCTGCACTGACTTTATGGATGGTTCCATGTGTTTCCAGTTCTTTACTTACTGTTTCTATTCTCTCACGCATGAACACAGGTCTTCATGTGCCTGCATGCTCTGTCACCCGTGGGCTCATGAGCACTGAGTGCTGGGACAGTGTCACAGCACCAGCTGAGATATCCCTGCTTGACTTCAGGCTTTTGTCATCACACACCTGGTTTTTGCTTTATCCTCCTGTGGCTAAGTTTTTTTTCGAGTTTCACCAGTGCATCCTCAAAAAGTGCTGCTGGCATTTTCATATCTTTTACTTTCAACATTAAGTAAATTGAAAATAAGTTATTTAATTTTTCTTTTTAATTTTTTATTTAAAGAGAAGAAGAAAGAAAAAAAAACCCAAACAAAACAGTAAGAGGGTAGTAACAATACAGAATTCTGAAGGGAAAAGAAAAAAAAAGAAAAAAAAACCCACAACAAAAAACAAAAACAAAAACAAAAACAAAAACAAAAATACTAAGAAATCGCTACTTGATAAGTTACATACTGTCACCACTGGAAATAGTTGTTCAAGTTACAAAGTTAAAACATACAAAGTACACATTCAAACAATGAACCTGTTAACGGTTCTGCTCAACATTCTAACAAAAACAGTAATATGGACATTATCTTACACAGTTAAACACACCTGCAGTTATATACTTTAGAGCACTTTCTTTTCTTCTCTTTTTTACAGTAGCAATTACACATTTTGAGTTTTGTTACTCCTACAGTTCTTATTACTTTTTACACTAGATAAACAATATGACATCTATAAATATTATTCTTATTTATTTCACTAATGAGGACAGTCTCAAGTTGTCTCCATTTCCCTATGAAGACCTCAAGATCATCATTTTTTATAGCTGAGTAATATTTCATTGTGTAAAAATACCACATCTTTTTCATCCACTCTGTAGTTGATGGGCATCTTGGTTGCTTCCAAGATTTAGCTAAAACAAATTGTGCTGCTATGAGCATGGGTGTGCATATATCACTGTGATATGAACTTTTCAGTTTCTCTGGGAAAATATCCAAGAGGGGAATAGCTGGGTTGAATGGAGCCTCCACTCATAGTCTTCCGAGAATTCTCCATACTGATTTCCATAGTGGTTGCACCAGTCTACACTGCCTGGTCTGTTACCTGCTGGTGGGGCTTAAGAGCAAACTTTTGCTGGTGTCAGGTCTCCCCTCATTAATCAGGGGAGCAGTGTTTCTTTTCCCCCACAGCCACGCCAACATTTGTTATCAGTTAATTTCTTGATGGCAGATATTCTTTCCAGTGTGAGATGATATCTCAATGTTGTTTTAATTTGCATTTCTCGAATGACCAGTGATGGTGAACGTTTCTTCATGTATTTGTTTGCCATTTGAATATCTTCATCTGAGAACTGTGTGTTCATCTCAGCTGAGCATTTTTGGAGAGGGTCTTTGAATTTGGGGGGGGGTGATGTTTTTCAATTCTTTATATGTTCTTGATATAAGTCCTTTGTCTGAGGCATTGCTGGTGAAAATTCTTTCCCATTCTGTGGGTTTTCTTTTCACTCTGATGGTGATTTCTTTTGGAGTGCAGAAACTTTTCAATAATATGAGATCCCAGTTGTTGATTCTCTGAAGTGTTTTCCATGTAATTTGCATTTTGTTCATGAATTCTATGCTTACACCTATGTTTCCAAGATTTCTACCTAGCTTATCTTCTGGTAGACTTAGTGTTTCTGTTTTAATATTTAGGTCTTTGATCCATTTAGACTTTAGTTTGGTGCATGGTGATAGGCATGGATCTAGTTTAAGTCTTCTGCCTGTGGAGAGCCAGTCTTTACAACACCATTTATTAAAGAGGCTATCCTTCCTCCAGTGAACATGTTTAGCCCCTTTGTGAAATATCAGGTGGCTGAGTGTCTTTGTATCTATATTTGTATCTTCTAATCTGTTCCATTGATCCTCAGGTCTATTTCTTTGCCAGTACCATGTTGATTTTATCACTGTGGCTTTGTAGTACAGTTTCAAGTCAGGAATTGAGATGTCTCCTACCTTGCCTTTATTGCCCAGAATTGTCTTTGCTATTATAGATTTCTTCTGGTTCCAAATTAATTTTAGGAGTGTTTTCTCTAGATCTGTGAGGTATGCCAATGGTATTTTGATTGGGATTGCATTAAATCTGTATAACAGTTTTAGGAGTATGTCCATTTTCACAATGTTGGTTCTTCCTAGCCAAGAGCATGGAATATCTTTCCATTTTCTAATATCGTCTTCAATCTCTTTTTTTAGTGTAGTATAATTTCCAGTATATAGGTCTTTTACATTTTTAGTTAGGTTGATTCCTAAGTACTTCATTTTTTTTTTTAGATGTTATTGTGAAGGGCGATATTTCCATAATTTCTCTCTTGGTGAGGTTCTTTTTTGTGTACCAGAATGCTATTGATTTTTGAGCATTAACTTTGTATCCAGCTACACTGCTGAATTTGTTTATTACCTCTAGTAGTCTTTTAATGGGGTTTTTTGGGTCTTCTATATAGACTATCATATCATCTGCAAATAGTGATAATTTAACTTCTTCCTTTCCTATCTTTATTCCTTTTATTTCTCTCTCTTGTCTGATTGCCCTGGCTAGTGTTTCTGGAACTATATTGAATAGGAGTGGTGATAGTGGACATCCTTGTGTTGTTCCTGATTTTAAAGTGAAAGCTTTCAGTTTTTGTCCATTTATTATAATATTGCCTGTTGGTTTGTCATAGATGGCCTTTATAAGTTTGAGGTAGACATC
>PVJX010022500.1:0-30493 GCA_004027295.1 Dolichotis patagonum
TGATCTCAGGGAAGTAACTGGGTCCCCGCCAGGGGCGTGGCCTAGTTCAAGCAGATTCCACCAATCTGCTCGGCAAGGGGAATAACCAGCTGAAGCCACTTCCTTATGGAGTTAGGGCTGTCCTGCCCAAATCCAACATGTCGTCCAGTCGGTTTCCCCTTTCCCATGGGAGGGTCTTATTCTCATCACTCACCGTGTCCCCGAGAACTGCTGGACTGCCCGACCTCCAACTTCAGCGCGGCTGAGGTGGGAATTCACGGTGCCTCTGGGTGGGTCATGTGCAGTGCCAGTCCCAGAGAGCTGCACGCAGGGCTGTTCAGCTCCGGGCTCCGGCGGCTCAAGCCAGTCGCTTTGGCGTGGATCGCTTGTTCAGGTCGGGCGAAATTTAGGCGTCTCGAGGAGGGTGCTGTGCTCGCTGATCTTATCTTCACTAATAGTAGCCCCAGGACCTCTTATTCGAGTGGGTTTTTGCGCTTTAGTTTCTTTCTGTGTTGTGAGAGTCTATCTCTCTCTGTTTGGGTCTCTCCAGGGTGTTTTATTCTGGCATTTGAGCTGTCTCTCTCAGAGGGGGTCTCTCTCCTGCTACCTACCAGTCCGCCATCTTGTCTCTTAACGGTTGTAAACCTTTTAATAACTAACATTCTCTCCTATTATTAGTGGTCTCCTAATTATGAAAAATGACATGGAATATTTTCTACTCAGCTGGAGGTAACATGCACATTTCATACTATGAAATTTTGACCTCTTTAAAATTGATACTGCTTTCCTTACTTTATCCTTGTCTCAGTACATTGTTGTCCTGTCTAATCTGGGATAGAAAACAGCATTTAAAAATCTCTACCTAGCTCTCTATGATATATAACTATAATTCTCCAATGTTTGAAATACACACATGGCCAGGAAGGTGGATGCACACCTGGAATCCCAGCACTCTGAGAGGGAGGCTGAAGCAGTAAAATCACAAGTTCAAGTCTAGCCTGGGCAATTTAATGAATTTAATGTCAAAATTTTTAAAAGCTGGGAATGTGGCCGTGGCTCAGTAAGAAGGCCTTGGGTTCCATTCCCAGTTGAAAAGAAAAGAAGAAAAGGAAAGAATGACATGTGTACCATTTGTTTCTTATCTCTCAACTATGATTTAGATGGAAATATGCTTTTGAATTTGTCCCTGTTAAAATCTATTTTAATACATAATTGTGAGGAGATAGAAGATTAAATTAAGCAGTATACAAGATTAAATTAAGCAGGGTAATTAACGGAGGAGGGTAATTAACAGAGGAGGACAGGATTGGGGTAAAGGGGTAAAAATAAGGGAAAGGACCCTACACTAGAACATCTGGTTGAGAAGGTGATTAAAAGATAACATTTTCGACTTTAAAAATAACTTTTTATTTATTTATTCTATAAGTATTTACTTGATGGCTACTATATCTGCAGAAGACCCGAAGATCTGCCTAGCAAGTCTAACCTAGTAAAAGCAGAATGGATCAACCTGATTTCATACTGACTATGCCAGGGTCTTGTGCCCAAGGCCTTCTATTTCTTTGAAATGTGACCCTCTAATGGCCTGTGGAGTAAGGACTGCTACCCACCTACCAGATGAGGAGGCTGTCAAGGAAATAATTAGGTCAGGCTCCTACACAGCTAGCAGAGGACTTCCCTTACTTGACTCTTCATGCAGTATCTACTGAGCATCTGCCCCGAGCCTGGCGTTCTCAGGGCTGCTGAAATCAGGGTGAAGGTAACACAGGTCTTGCCTTCCTGTGGGTCAGCAGAAAGCTGTAGTTGATATTTTTACAGGTCATGAGTTGTTTAGGCTGTTTTCTAAGTAGTGCATGAAAAAAAATCCTTTGTTTTTAATGCACATAGCATTTCTCATTATAGAAATGGAAAAACTAGATCCTCAAAATAAAAGACCAGATCAAAAGATGGGCAAGTGAGATGAATAATCCAGTGGTGGTGATCCAATGGCATGAGTGTTGTTTTTCTCTTCAGAAAAAGATGTTAAGTATGAATTTTTTTTTAAAACTAAAGCCTCAGCATTCCGGTTTGATTGCAGTGTTGGCACTTTGTGATGAATAAGTGGGTTGTGGTTGGCAGTTTGAGCACTTGGTCTGTAAAAGGTTCATCATCACCGGAATTGACACCTCATAGAAGTGCAAAATGGCCAATAAATTTACATGAGGATGTGCTCAACATCCCTGGCTATTAGAGAAATGCAAATTAAAACAAGACTGAGATTCCATCTTACTCCAGAAAGAGTGGCTGTCAAGAAATCAAATAATGACAAATACTGGCAAGGCTGTGGAAATAAATGAATCCACATTCTACACAGTTAATGAAAATATAAATTAGTACGACTGTTATGGAAATCAGTGTGGAGAGGCCTCAAAAAAAAAAAAAAACAAAAAACAAAACTGAAACCACTGGCAAGCACAAGGTCATGAGTTCAATCCCTGGTAGCAAAACATAAATAAATAAATAAATACATAAATCCTGAAACTAGAAAGTCAATTTGACCCAGCTATTTCCCTTCTAGGTATCTTCCTGAAAGAGTTAAAGACATCTTATTACAATGATCCATGCATACCCATGTTTATAGCAGCACAATTCATAATAGCTAAAGCTTGGAAGCAGCCTACATGTCCATCAACATATGAATGGATAAAGAAAATGGTTTTACACAAAGGAGTACTATGCTGTCATAAGGAAAGATAAACTTGAGTCATTGGTAGAAAAATGCGTGTACCTTGGGACCATAATATTAAATGAAATAAATTAGACATATAAACTTAAATATTACATCGTTTCTTTTATATGAGAAACCTAAAGTATAAATAAAGAGCAAAATAAAAGACAGATGGTAGAAAGTAGGGCGATCTTTCTCATAGGGCAAGGGGATCAAGAGATGAATGAGGAAGGGGTGGGAAGGAAAGGGGGTGAATAAAAGACTTAAAATGTGTTATGTGTATGTACCAGTTTCTCACAAGGAATGTGAACATCATATACTACAGACATCTATAAGTAAATTAATTAAAAATAAATTTGGAAAATAAAAAAGTGGCAGACGGATGTTTTTAAGTCACTCAAAATTCTTTCCATCAAATGAGCAGTAGAGCAGTCTGTCACAGCTCTGTCTCTGCGTGTGTATGTGTGTGTGAGTCTGTGTGTCTACGTACTTGTCGTTTTGGTCCTCAGAAGTTATGTTCACCCTGCTCCTCAGTTCACAGCGGCTTACCTACTGTCTTCAGTCAACACAAGGGCCCTCTTTGAAATTCGTGTTATTTTGAAAGTTCAGTAAATAAAGGAATAAGTTTCTCACTAACCTATTTGTGGAGACACAAGTGAAAATGGCAGTGGAGATCTTCTAAATGAATACAGAGCTATTGAGGCTGGTGTGAGCTACTCTCTGACCCATGACACGGGCAGGAAGACCTAGCTCAGGGAAGGTTACCGCTGTTGGGTTTAGAAAAGTGGTCATGATCTCTGAATGCAAACTGTTCCCAGAAGAAAGGAAAATCATACTCTGGCCAGTACCAGAGGCCACGGGGTATACAGATCCTTTGTGTAAGACAGACTCCCGCAGGTATATACATTTTTGCTTTTATGGGTTCAAGTCTTCACTGCATGCACTTGGATGCCACAATTATATATAATTATGCCACCTTTAGACACCTGCTCTGCATACTGGATGACGATTTAAGCCATATGTGGACCCCCATGCACCAGGGACCTTCTGGCAATGTCAAGAAAAGTATGCATTGTGATATTTTTATGGAACTTGTATAACTCCTGTAAACCATTTTCTTCTTTTTATTTCTTTGCAGGACATTCAGAAAAAAGCGTCTCTTTTTAGTCTGCAGCTGGAGCTAAGTGGGTTAATTCCTAGTCTTGTGTCCACATTCATACTTTTGTCTAGTAGTGATCAGCGTGGACGAAAATTCCCTATGATTTCATCTTCTATTGGTATTCTTGTAACTAATGCTTGGCTGTGTTTGCTTTCCTATTTTGCTTTTCCATTCCAGCTTTTGATTGCCTCTACCTTTATTGGTGCTTTTTTTGGGAATTTCAACACCTTTTGGGCAGCTTGTTTTGCCTATGTAGTTGATCAGTGCAAAGAAGACAAACAAAAAACACTTCGAATAGCCATAGTTGACTCTATGGTTGGAATTGTTTCTGGACTAACTGGATTGTCATCTGGCTATTTTATTAGACAGCTAGGTTTTGTGTGGTCCTTTTTAATTATTTCTATAGCCACTACTATTAGTTTGGCCTATATTCTGTTTTTCCTTGGAGATTCATTGAAAGAGTCTTCATCGCAGAATGTGACTATGTCATGTATGGAAAGCTGTAAGAACCAGTTTCAGCGAACTTACATGCTTTTTAAAAGTGCTACTGGGAAGCAGCGATCTTTGCTCTATTTGTTACTTTCCACAATGGTCCTTTATTTTTTTGTGATAATTGGCATATTCCCTATTTTTATCCTTTATGAATTGGGTTCCCCACTCTGCTGGAATGAAGTTCTTATAGGGTATGGCTCAGCTTTGGATAGTGTCTCCTTTTTTACTAGTTTCCTTGGAATATGGCTTTTTTCTTATTGCATGGAAGACATTTATATCGCCTTCATTGGAATTTTTACCACCATGGCAGGAATAATTATGACTGCTTTTGCCAAAACCACATTGCTCATGTTTTTAGGTGAGTTACAGTTGTAGCTTCAGAATTATGTGTTGCTTTTATACAAAATGAATTCAGTCTTTTGGAAGAGAACCTTAAATGTAAAACTCTATTTAACATATTCCAGTTTATTAAAGGTAAAAAGCCAGGAGTTAAAGGCCAAATTTACTGAAAAACCACAATTTTCCATACTTGCTAAAAAAATTGTTTTGAGGAACATTCTTCATGTGAATCAGTTCTTCAATATAACTGCTACCTAAGGGAACATTTCATATAGTGCTGCTCCATAGACTATTTCCAAGAAATATGCAAACAAATAAAGTATACCTAAAAGATTTATAAGACAAATTTATATCCATTGAATATATTCAAGAAGAAAATTCTTTTTTTTTCAGTGTCTTCTGACATTTATCATATGCTGTTTTAAAAATATTTGTGATGTGCCTCACCAAAGTAATTTCACCATACAGTAATAGGATACAACCTGCGTAGAAAATGCTATTATGAATTTTACATAAAATCAGACATCACAAATACTGCTTCCACCAAATGAAGAGGGCAAGAGGTGCTTTGGGTTTGCTCTGATGGTCCAAAAAAAGTGGCTCTCAGACCCTCCTCAGGAAGAAATTTCGTTTAGTTTTTTTGAGACAGGGTCTCACTAGGTAAATCAGGTTGGCCTTGAACTCAATAGTGCTCTTTTTGCTTTAGTGCTGGGATTACAGAGGTAGGCCACTACACCCAGCTAAGAAAGTTCTTTACGGCAGGTTTTGTAACTAGATCTTACAGGAAACCAATCCTTTCATGGTTTGACTTCTAATGAATTGCTTTTTGGCAAACTGGACTACTTTCTTGACTATGTACCTCATAACTGTTTTATTAGGGACTGAGTGAAATCCTGCATTAGAAGGGACTTTGAAATTGTTAAGTAGGACTTTGGGAGAGGTTCAGTTACATACGCCAGGAGAAGCAAGAACAAAAGCAGTCAAGAAAACCTAATAAGCAGTCACAGTTTGCTAAATAAGTGGTTACTTTGTCATCAAAACAGTAGGCAAGCCAATTTCAATTGGGAGGCGATACAGGTCTGGACCTAAACCTTTCATGAACATTTGTTATTGGCACCAAAATAAGAATTCCACAGTAACTTTCAAATATTCATAGTCTGTTAAAGTCATTAGGCAGAACTCTACAATTAATTTGTGCTTCAGAGGCAATGAGTTAGGATGCTCATAGGAAATTAGTGTCCTGAACTTGCCTTATCTGATTATTTATTGAATCATTTCTCTTATAGTCAGAGTGCCGCTCTTTCTTCTTATTGCACCACTGTCTGTTTTACGATCCATGATGTCAAGAGTGGTTTCTTCTACTGAACAAGGTGAGTCTGATTTCTTTAAGTAATATAGTGAGTTTCGACTGAAACCTGTGTTATGTTTGATGCTTCCAAATATTCTACAGCCTCCTGCGCTAGTCTCTTTTTTGACAGAGTGGAGAGCTCTATTAGAAAAAGGTTTGCACTCAGGCAAAGGAGCCCCTTCCCAGGGCCCTTGCTTTAGGGGACAGCTGTGGCCTTTTCTCTGGCTGTGTCCCACTGCAAGAGAAGAGGAGAGGGCCTGAGGACCAAGTGGACACATGCCCTGGGAGCCCGTAACACTCTCGCCTTCTGCCCAGCCATGGCTGTGTGGATCTCTGTAGTTCCCAGCCCGGATGGCTCTGGGTTCCTGTCCAGTGATCCTCATGTGAGGATCATGTGTGCTCATGTGATCCTCTTCTGTGAACTGTGCCTCCGTGTGCTCTGTCTGATCCACAGGGGAGAACCACTGGGGGTGCAGGAGGGGAGACCCTTCATGGGAAGGCGAGTCTGACCTTGCAATTGCAGAACCAGGGCCTCTGCACTCATGTGTAGATAACTTTCTGAGCAAAATGGAACAAGGCATAGAAAAGAATGGGGTGGGGCACTGGCTGGGGACAGAGGACACAGGTCAGCTTTCCCAGGGCTGTCATGTCCCTACACGGAATTCCTTTTTTGCTTTTTCTTTTTTTTATGAGACAGAGTCTCACTGGTAGTCTTGGCTGGCCTTGAACTCACAATGTAGCCCAGGCTGGCCTTGAACTCATGGTCTTCCTGCTTCAGTCTCTTGCATGCTGGGATTACAGTTGTGTGCTGCCATATCCAGCCTCTCCAAAGAAGTCTGACAAGTCTAAGAATTCTACATTTGTGTGTAATCTTCCAGATTATTACAGAGGTCTGTTTCCCACAGTGGAGAGAGACAACATATTTTATTATTTTTTTAAGAGCAGAATACATTTATTGAGAGAAAGCTTCTGTCAGAGAGAGAGAAACAGAAGGAGGAGACAACATATTTTAAAATTAATGGTTCATTAGCCAGATTTATAACTATTAAATATAGTCGTTCCTCAGTATCTGAGGAAGATTGGCTTCAGAACCCCTTGCCAACAACCAAAATCCACAGAAGCTCAAGTCCTTTAAATAAAAAGGTGTATTGTTTGCATAGAATCTGCACTTACTCTCCTGCATACTTTGAATCATCTCTCTGTAATTTATAACACATAAAACAATGTAAACATTTTGGAAATGGCTGAAATTAGGGGAATAATGACAGGAAAAGAAAGTCTGTGCATGTTAACTGAAGTCATCGTAGGCCTATGATTTTTTTTATTCATGATTGATTGACTCTTCTGAGGGGAAACCCATGGACACAGAGGGTCAACTATACTCAGGCAGTATATGGAGAACTCTTAATTATTTTACTCTGGGCCCCACAAATGTTACCAGTGGGCCTAAATCAGAGTCATATCAGGAGATAGGATCCTATTCAGCTGGCTCAAATCAAGAGACTTCTACAAAGGGCAGGATAGAGACTGGACAGTGTGGAGATCAGTGAGGTGCTCAAATTGGGACACCAAGGAGAAATACCATCCTCTGTCCCTTTGACCAAGCATGACAGGGAGTTGGGCCACTGAGGAAGTCCAAGTCCTATAATCTAGGAAGTGAGCCTCCAAGCATAGAACAGGGCATAGGAGATCAGACAATTGGGTGGGCAGAAAATAATCAGCACAGAAAGAAGGCAGAATTAAACTTCTAATTAGAACTACAAGTTCGATATTAGTATATGGTGTCCTCTTTCCTTTCTGTATCGTGTGAATGCTGTTAGATTTAGGTGCTTTTGTTTGCTTCATATCTTAGCCTGGTGCAAATATCAGTTGATTATATATAACTCCTAAGTATACTTTTATGTTTATGCCAGATTAGTTAACATGGAGAAAACAGTACTTTCATACATTTTAAAATATATTTACTGGTTCTTTTTCATGCATAAGCCATAGCTGCATATGCACACAACTGTTACAGAGTATGTGGTGATGGTTACCATGTGACCATTAAGGAATATAAATGTTTATAATTATAGTATGTAAAATTGCACCCACTTCCTTGTATGATGCGATAGTTTCTTAGAAATGACACCAGTAGCTCACAAAAGACAAGATTGAAATATTTCATTTAAAGACTTCATTACACATTGATCCTTTGAGGGCTGCATGTATAGTTTGGTGGTAGAGGATTTGCCTAGCTTGTGTTAGACCCTGGAGTCAGTACCCAGCACTGACAAAACAAAAACAAAAACACCTGGGAAGTTCATTGTTTAAAAATTTTTTCTGCTCCAGAGAACACCATAAAGAAAGCACACAAAGTTGGAGAACATATTTGCAAATCATAGGTCTGAGAGGAAACTTGTATACAACATATGTAAAAATGCTTTAAAAATCAAATACAGAATGGCAACTCAGTTAAAGAAATGAGCAGTGGATTTGAAGACATTTCTCCAAAGAATATATACAAATAAATGGCCAATAAACACATGAAAAGTCTTAAATATCACTAGACATTAGAGAAATGCTAATGAAAACCACGATGAAGACCACAAAGATGGCCAAAATAAAATAGTCTGTAACAAGAGATGGTAAGGGTATGGATATATTAGAACCTTCACACACTTGTAGCTGGAATGTAAAATGGTGCGTCCAGTTTGCAAATCAGTTTTGTGGCTCTTCAGAAAGTTAGATTACCTTATGAGCCAGAGAAATGAAAATATATGTCCACATAAAGTCTTGTATACCAGTGTTCATAGCAGCAATATTCATAATAGCCAAATGTTAGAAACAATGCAAGCAATGAATAAACAAAATATGGTGTATGTGTCAATGGTCACTTATTCACCAGAAAAAAGAAATGGTTTTCTGACACACACTGTGACAAGAATGAACACTAAATGAAAGAAGCTAGTTACCAATGCCACATATTAGCATATGAATTTGATTCCATTGATGGGAAATGTCTAGAGTAAGCAAATATGTAGGACAGAAATTGGATTAGAGCCCTCCTGGGCAGGGGAGTGGAAAAGTAACTGCTAATGGAGATAGAGTTTCTTTTTGAGGTGATGAAAATATTACACAGAGTGTTGATAATTGCCCAAGTCTGTGAATACACTTAAGAGCTACTCAGTTACATACTTTGAAAGAGTAAGTTTTGTGTTTTGTAAATTGTATCTCAATAAAGTGGTCAGGAAACAGCTGCTTTGACTTAAAAATTAAAGTGGACTTGTCAAGATGTATAGTTTCCTTTTGTTTATATTTGGTTTAGTTTAAAAGACCTCAAAAATCAGCCTATATTGTTAAATATAGTAACATTTAAAAGTGTTTAGTGTACACATTTTGGTATTTCTTACTGTGAATTACAGTAACTTTGTGAACTGTGACTCCGTTATTCTAGAATAATGTAATTACTTTGTCCTTAACTATCAACTAAGAAATACAGTGGAGGGTGTCAAAATTTCCATGATTGAATGTGTTCCTACCTTCATTATTTTTTAGAAATGGACATTTTTGTAAAAATGTTACATATTTTTTAATACTCAGAGGAAAGAGGATACTGCAGAGGTTTAACTGCCTTTCACTATGTCTGTTAAGAAAGGTAGTGGATAGGAGTGGGGCTTAGTGCATACCACACACCCACAGACACCCAAAAGAAAGGTAGGAAAATGGAACTCTGGCCATGATTTTAAAATCTCTGTGCCCCATACAGAAGTAAAACTCATGGGTAAAACCACCTGGACTAGTTATTTTGCCTTGCTCATGAACTCATAAACTCTTTGTGATTATAAACAAGAAGACCCTAAAAGAAACTTGATGTTTTTGAATTCTGTTGAATTGTTTGAAAGTTCAGAAAGTAAATTGGTTTGCACTTATGTAATTTTGCTTACCTTTGTAACTGCTGAACAATTTGAACTGCTTAGAGTTTAGCTATAAGCTAAAGCTACTTCATACTGGTACATGTGTCTGACAGATGGTGCCCTGTCTGACCTGTTTTCCATCAAGAATGGATTAAAACCCTTGCATAATACAACTAGCCCTCTGCAGTCTGTCCTCTGGCATAGCACATAGCTGGCCACAGCAAGGATCACAAATAAGAGAAAATAATACTGTGGCAGGCAATAAGGAGAACTGTCCTCCAGTGAAACTGACTTCATATATTATCATAAGTTATGGAGATAGTCTCTGTACTACTCAGTGATTGATAAGTAGGGTCCTGAGTTAATCTTTTTTCTCATTTATCTGACAGGTATTTATTAACTGTCATGTACCAGGATAGCGGGGCCCTGGAGACATAATAGCAATCAAGATAGATGTGTTCTTGGCATTGATAGGACTTTCATTTTAGTCAGAAGACCATACAGTATTTTGCAGAGATTTATGTTTTGTGAATGCATGTGCAATCATTCAGTGGGGAGTTTGAAGCAATTCGTGAAGATATATGTAACATAACTGAATGGAAACGTTTTAATGGAAAAAAGAAATCAATGCACAGCTTAAAGACTAAGACCTTTAGGAAAACTAGAATATAGGTCTGAGAAGTGTAATCTAGTTATGAAAACAACCTTAAGCATGACCTCTTATTCCTGTCAATTCGAGCAAACACAATTATTTACCTGATTTGCCTTGTCCAAAAATAAACTGCAGTTCATGGAGAAGTAAATCTGTCAAAATAGCTAGTGAACAAGCACAATCTCAATCATTTGACGATAGAGTTTGCAGGAGGCAGAAACCGCCTGGGACCTGAGACTGAGGAAGGAAATCATGTTGGTCTGGCTGGAAATGGTCACAGAATTTTACACTTAGTGATGCAAACTATGACAGAGGAAGAGAGGTATGTCATGATATCCAGCCTATCCCTAGAGGTTTAGCTCTTCAGTCAGAGTAGTTTCGGATTCTAGGATTCTGGCAAAGCACCCAAACAAGAGGTAGGGAAGACACAAAACCACATTTGTAAAAACCACACTGTGGCATAAACTTTCACTGGAGCTTTGGAGTAATGATGACAGATGCAAAAGTCTAACGGTGACTACATTTTTGGGTCACTTTGGAGGGATGAATGAAACTCAAGTTGTAGAATGCATGACAGGAATCTTATCTCTGCCTGCAACTGTCCCACTTGCCGCAACTGAGGAGCAGAGAGAAAGGACCTTTTTGCCTTTCCAAAGGAACTTAGGGAGTCCTCCTGCCACACAGTGTCACTGCGTCTTAAAGGGCAGGGCTACGTATGGCCTTAAGCTGGGGCAGGAAGAAGACACTGCAGATACCAACAGGTCAGCTGCAAGTACCTTTTTAGCTTTGACCAAGGGACACTGGAATTCAGCACTTTCAGTTTTCAGCATCTCTGGCATCAAGTCCAAGGAGAGCTCTTTGCCTCAGGTTATCCATCTACAAAATGGGTCAGTGACTTTCCAGGATTTTGACAGAACAGTTTTCCTTTACCAAGCAGTGCCCCATGTTAGCTCTGTTTAAAAACTGATTGAATTAACAAATTTTGTTTCTTCTTTCGGAATTCAGTCTTTTCTGTTTTCCTCTCTACTACCCCAAACAGGTACCCTGTTCGCTTGTATTGCATTCCTAGAAACACTTGGTGGAGTCATTGCAATGTCTGCATTTAATGGAATTTATTCAGTCACTGTTGCCTGGTACCCTGGCTTCGTTTTTTTGCTGTCTGCTAGTATATTACTCATTCCAGTGATCAACCTATGGTATGTAATTATTTTTAGTAAGTTTTTCAAAAACCATCTTGATTAAGTGAATCCCGACTTCACCAGTAAAATTACATAGATCTGTTGGAATTTTGCCTCAGACTGCTCTTCTCCAAAATTTTTAGACATGAAAACATTTGTCAGTAATTCTAAAGATGTAGAAAGAAAGAGATAGCAGCATGGTTAACCAAACTAACAGAAAGGAAGATTGGGTTAGAGACCTTGGTATGTCGCCCTCTGTTTTTGTTTTATTTTGTGGTTCTGGGGATTGAACTGGAACGCCCGTTGCCCTTTATTTTTCATTTTGCAACAGTATCACTAAGTTGCCTAGGCTGCACTTCATCTGGCAATCCTCCTGCCTCAGCCTCCCAAAGTAGTAATGTTATAGTTATGTGTCTTTATAAAAACTGATTAAATTTTTTATCTTACAATAGAGATATGGATATTCAAATTATGATTTCCCTGAGTATCACATCTCCTGATGGCCAAAGGTTGCTCTAGTAAGATTTACTTTAATATGATTCTTAATAAGTGACACAAGCAGATGGAGTGCACCAAGTGATTATATCTGGGGCCAAAGTGGTGAGCTCAGCACTCATTAACTTGTGTCCGCTGCACTTTGTCCCGTTCACATTCACGTGGCTTTAGCAGGGTGTGGTGGTGAGAAGCGAAGGAAGGAGAAGGTTCCTAAGGCGTCGGGCCTTCTCCACTCCCCAGTGCTGAGGTGAGGCTGCGAGGGAGGGAGAAGCCAAGCGCCAGTGCTCAGCGTCCCATCAAGTCTGGTCCAGCCCTTGCTCGGAGCCGGGCCTCCTCAGTAGACACTGTCCCGACTGAATCTCACAGGGTACCTAGGTCTGTGTCAGACAAGGTACCCTGTACAGTAGTATTTTCAGTTCCTCTAATTTTAACAAAACATGATTTTTTTACTAGCTGTCTATTTTGGGTTTCTGTTTGTTGGGTCACTTTATTTTGTTTTGAGACAAAGTCTCGCTATGCAGTTCAGACTAGCTTTGTACTCACAAGGCAGCCCAGGCTGGCCTCAAATTCACAGTGATCCTCTTGCCTCAGCCTCCCAGTGCTGGGATTATAGCCCTGTGCCACCACACTGGGCACTCAGTGTCTTTTTTAAAAGGTCCTCTGCCTACTGGATTAGTAAAATTATAACCTCATGCTGTGCTGGTGATCACGTGTTGATTCAGTCTATCTTCTAAGTTAGTAGTAGCATTGTTCGGTTCTATTATAAAACAAGTTGCAAGAATGTGCTAGGAGCTTTGTTTTAAAAACTACATAGTGATGGATCCAGTAATTCCTTTTAAAAAGCTACAGTAAGAAAATAACCAGGAATATTTCAAAAACTGACATAAAAGGGAGCTTATTTCAACAAAAAATTATAAGTCATCAAAGTATTCAAGAGGAAGGGAATGTTTAAATCCATGTTACAGCCATATCATGAAGAGTAATTTAGAAATGCTTACATGGAGATAGATTAGTGAGTAATTTTTCATATATATATGAACATTGTTATAAATATATGTATAGAGGTAGTTATCCTCTTAATAAGTATAGATGGGCATCTGAGTTTTTAACTTCTATTTTGCTCAGTATTTTTTAAATCAAAATTTCCTGGTGTTTTATTTCCAAATGTCCTTGCTTCCTAGCTCCAACTATTGAACAGGAGCTGCAGTAATAGTTTTAGGTGTAAGTATTCTATAGGGACTCCACAGAGGAAATAGTGGGGTGTATGGATATCTGAAGGGTCTAGAAGAGAAAAACCTCATGTAGATGTTTTATAATTTCGAAAATGTTCAGAATGAGTCAGTTGAAGTCAAAATGCCAGGATGCTCCTGTTACATGTAATTTGAATAATTTATTAAAAGCTACATAATCATGGAAAAGATGGTGCACAGAGGACTTATTTATGCATTGCTTTAGTCTCCATTTCACAATGTCTTGTTTTGCTTTTCCAGTGCTGCCAAGTGTATCAGCTGCAAAGAGGGCAGCTACACAGCTCTTGCACAGAAAGAGCCCAGAGAAGACACTTCAGACAGATGACTGGGGACTTTCACGGGATACATAGTACTTCCTGAGGACTACAGATAAACTGTAGAATCAGTGCTTTATTAATGATTCATGTTACCAGTGTCTTCCTTTCTCCTAGACAGAACAGAATCACAGCCTAGTTTTCACTTCTTCCGGTACTTTGGCACTTTGAGGACCTTGTGCTTATCCTGAAATATGTTTACAACACACCAAGAAACAAATCTAAGAAAACTTCTTAGGTTTGGACTTAAAGAATGAACTGAAACGAAAAAGTAAAAAGAGGAATTAAGAAACTTCAATAAAGTCAAAAGTAATAATCTCACTCCACTCCAGTGTCTGTACAGTGAAACCAGAGAGAACTCTTTTACCTCACCTGCAAAATGGGTTTCTGACCACTGTCAGGGAATTCAAGTGTAATGAAAACTGACTGGAATAAAAATAATGATTTAAGTTTCAGATACTTATAATATGATTTCACCTATCCTTGAGTAATGCTTTGTTTTATTGAGCCCATCAAGGCACTAATGATTGGAAAATCTTTTAATAGGTACATAATCCTTAAAAGAGAAGCACTTTAAGAATATACACTTCCTAATTTGTTTAATCAGAGTCAAACACAATATTTTTATATGTAACAGGTGATTAAGAAAAAATATTATAAATAAAACTGTCTTAAGGAAAATTTAAAACTCAACAAACATGTTTCTTATTCAGCATTGTAAAATAAAAGTTAAATATACCTACTAAGAACAATATTTCTATCATTAGAGAAGTGTATTTCTATTTCTGCAAGGATCATCCGTAGCCTGCACTGCATCCGAAAGCTTTCCTTTCTCTCTGCTCTCATCCTGCCTTCAGTTTTGTTTTCCATAGTTTTGCTTACTTGTGATCAACTAAAATCCAAAAATAACAATATATGTCTTAACTCCGAGAGACTACATTTACATGACTCTTATTATAGTATAATAATTATCCTACTTGGTGAATAGTTATTGCTGTTAACCTTTTGCTTTGCCTAATGTATAAATTAAACTTTATTATAGGTATATATGTACAGTATTAGCTGCAGTCCTAGGGCTCCACTGGGGGTCCTCGAACATATCCCATGGATAAAAGGGGGCTACTGTATCACTAGAGTCTCAACTTGATTCAACACCAAACTAGAACTCTAGTCATAAAACATGAGAAAGAAATAAAAACCATGCAGATGGGGAAGGAAAAAGTAAAGCTGCTTAATCTGCATATACAGGCAGAAAATTCTAAGAAATCTGTTTACGGCATGCGAGGAAACACCCAGAGATCGAGACCATGAGAAAGAGTAGACTTAATTCATGGAGGTACAGGCAGGCTGAAATCAGAGTGACACTGGCAAATATCCGGAGGGGTGGCTAAGTATATAAAGGGCTTGGGATTGGAGGTCTTACTCCCAAGGAATCCGGATGAAATGCTTGAGGTCTAAGTGAAGAGGACGACTGATAAGGTTTTGGCAGGATAGAGAGCCAAAGAAAGGAGAAAAGCGGCCTTTGTTGTGGGCATGGGAGGGTTGCAGAAGAGACACAGGCACCCTCTGTGGAGAACAAAGAATTGGAAGTATTTTACCAGGTCTGACTTGGGGAGGAGTTTGGGAGGTGGGCAAAATGACACATCAACAGCTGATTTGAAGGAGCAGCTGCGTGTGCAAAACAGGAAACGGAACGATTTATTGGGGGCTTGGAGTGGAGCGCTTGGGTGGTTGTGGAGTTTTGGGATTGAACAAGGAAAAAAGCGGGAGGTTCATTTCTGGAACTAGAAGGAGAACACAGAAGTTACTCTTAGAAAAGTTGTTTCTCTGGGCCGGATACCAAGTTGAGCGGAAGTCATGTTAGAGATGGCTAAGTCCCAGGCTGGCAGAACCTATCAAAGACCACACAGGTGTGCAGAAAAAGCTGGGTCTTCTGGAATCAGGAAGACTGTAGGTCTTGTCCTAAATTTCTTTTTGGCCATCAGTTCTATTTGTAGAAAGCACCATATTTATTGGGAAAGTTTCTCAGGTCAGGCCTGGCATGTTCATTTAAAAAAACAGAAACGAGTAGGTCACAGAAAACAAAGCCAACATGCAGAAATCTTTTGTATTTTAATATATCAACAAAAAAATGACAAAATTATAACAATAGTATCAAAAACATAAAACACAAAATAAAACAGAGATACATGTAACAAAATCTGTGCAAGACCCATGTACACTGAAATATGTATACACAAAAAATTACAAAGAGTAGGGAGCAATTAAAGAAGATCTAAAGAAATGGAAAGTGTCTTAGTTACTTTTCACTCTCATTGCTGAGACAAAAATACCTGAAGCCCAAAGTGAAGGAAGGAAAGGTTTATTTCTTACAATTTTGGAGGTTTCAGTCCATACTCAGTTGGCTCTGAGCTGCAGTGTGGCACTGTGGGGTGCCATTCATGGCTGCTGCAAACAGCAAGGCCTAAACCTGCAAGAGAGAAAGAGAGACACCTTCTCCCGCCCTTACATCATATCCTGGCTCCACCCCTGGCGGGTGAAACACTCACATCGCCAATCTGAGCGCTAGACAATGAACCAATCACAAATGCTAGATTTGGTCGAGTCCATAATTCCTGAGGCTTGGGGGCCACTGACATAAACCATGACAGAAAGATATAACATCATCCTGAATAAGAAGGCTCAACAGTGTTACAGAACTTCTAGAAGAAAACATAATAGAAAAATTTTTAATCTTACTAGATTTCACTGCAAATCGAAATTTTGGCATTTGAAATATACCATTAAGAAAATGAAAAGGCAAGCCAAGACTCCAGAAATATTTGTAGTCATGTATCTGACAAATGCTAACTCTATTCAGAATATATAGATGACTTTTACAATTCAATGAGACAAACTAATTTAGAGCAAGGTGGGGTGGGAGAAACTTGAGGCAAGTTATTAAAAAGACATGGTAATTTCTAGCATTTGGGAGGCTGAGGCAGAAAGATCTTTGCAAGTTCAAGGCCAGCCTGGGCTACAAAGTAAGCTCGAGGCCAGACCTTGTACATAGCGAGACCCTGTTTCAAAAAGACAAAAATAAATAAAATATGGTAATATTCAAACATTAGTCATTAAGGAAATACAAATTAAAACCATAATGAGACCCCACACATGCTCACCATAATGTCAAGTTAAAGTATGAGCACACTAAGTGCTAGTAGCAATGTCAAGCACATTGAACAATCCTACACTTACTGTCACTCAGCAATTCCACTTCTAGATTATTTGCCTGAGACAGATGAAAACACACATCCATGCTGAGGCTTGTAAGTAAATGATTTTATATTAGCCAAAAACCAGAAGTGGCCCAAATATCCTTCAACAGATGACCTGATAAACAAAATATGGTAGATATCTATAATAGAATACTACTAAGAAATAAAAAAGAACAAACTACTGATGTAGTCAATGCCGATGTAAAAGTTTTAAAACATACAAAGCAAAAGACATAAACAAAAATATATACCATATGGTTCTATTTATATGAAATTCTCAAAAGGAAACACAATGGCCAGTGTCAGAAGGCAGGTAAGAGGCTGTTCAGGGTGTGGAGAAGAGCAACAGTGATAAAAAGGGCTAAGAATTGTTGGGGATGGGAACAATCTTATTTTAACCGGGATGGTGGTTGTACAGTTGGATACATTTGTTTAAACAATGAATTGTATACTGTGGGAATACTGTCTTATGTAAAGTATCTCAATAAAATTAAATTTAAAAGATGATACTGTTTTTGGGAAAAACAGCAAACGAAGAAGGCATTTATATAATTCCTGTCTTTCAAGCTGATTTCTTTCTTCTATACCTGTGGTTGTCGGAGTGCGTCACCTGAGTTAGTGGTCTCATCTTAAGAACTTATTAGAAACACACATTCTCAGGTTTTAACTCAATCACAAACTCAAGGGGTGAGGTACAGCAATCTTGTGTTTTGAAAAACCTTCATGTGATTTTTTCTGTGGTGTATACACAGAGGTTTGAGAACCACTCCCATGCTAAGGACCTCTGGAATCTCAGCTTCCTGTAGCACAAGCCTGTGCACTTCCCTGCGATGAAGAGTGAGCTAGGCAGAGACACCGCACTACTGACTGGGACTTTGTATGACTCCGTGTAAGACACGGTAAGCACCTACTGCCAAATCTGTGGACTTCTTGAAAATATATCCTCAGTCTACTCATGAGGAAGTAAGAGCAGCACATTAGCAACTGGTGAATCTACCTGAAGGGCCTATGGATGTAGTTCATATTGCTTTTTCCAATTTTTTCTCTAAGTTGCAAATTTTAAAATAAAAAGTTGTTTAAAAAAATCTTAACTTCTGCAAGATTTCTATATAGTACAGAAAACAAATGAAAAAGGGTGATTTTTAAGTTTTGGGTTAAAATCAATTCATCTCTTCAAAAATAAGTGTAGACAAAGTTAAAGCAGAATTCTACCTGATCTCCTACTGCCCCAAAGCCTCATCCTTGAAGTGACCTCATTTTGGGTTTAATTAATAGTCAAAATTTTATTAATATACATTTCATGTACTTGGAAAAATATATCCAATGTAGGTTCCAGTGAGAGTTTTACATACCACATAATCATTTGCTTTCATCAGACGGTCTTTAACATTCTTAGTTTTTTTTGTTGCTGTTGTTTTTGTTTTTTTGATAGGGTCTTGCTATACAGTTCAGGCTGGACTTGAACTCACTATGTGACCTAGGCTGGCACTGAACTTGTGGTGAACCTCCTGCCTCAGTCTCCCAAGTGCTAGGATTATAGGCCTGTGCCACCAGTCAACTGTCTTTCACATTCTTGAATGTGTGCATTCGAAGAGATAACAAAATGGTGTACTTGGCTACCTTCCTAAAAAGATAATACCTGCAGCACAGTAAAAATAATGAAAAATATAAGCCTATTATTTATATATCTCAAGTACAGAGGAAGGAGTGTAGAGACCACTTCATGGTATACCAGTTTATATGTTAAGCCAACACTTCTAAATGGCAAAACCCACCAACTCTTTTGTTCTCATACACATTAAAAGACTGAATATGGCATTGGGTTGCATCCCCTTTGGACGTGTTCTCTGCAATCCTTTAAGGTCAGTAAATTTTAATCAAGCACTGGTATTGTGGTAAGCTTGGAACTTCCAATGCGCCTCCAAGAGAGATAGACTGGACACTGAACTAATACTTAATCACTGCTATATGAACAGGCTTCTGTAGAAGTCCCTGAAAGACGGCTTTCAGCACTTCAGGCTGGTGAACATGTGGAAGGCAGGCGCTGTGTCCAGGGCGGATGACACCCCAAGCTTCCCTTATGTCATCTCCAGGCGGTTACCCAGCTGTCTTTTGAAACACCCTTTATAATAGAGGTGAATATATTAATTCTGTGAGCTATCCTAGCAAATTACTGAGCGCAAGCCCAAGCAAGGGGGTTGTACGTGCCCCAATTTAGAGCAAACCCGTCAGAAGCATATTTCACCACCTGGGGCCTGCGACCTGGAGCTGTACCTAAAGTAGGGAATTTTGGAGAACACAGTTATGAACCTGATCTGACTCCAATGCCAGACAGAGTTAGAAACAAACTAAATCGTATGACACTGATTGTTGTATAGGGAAAATCTCAGTCACCTGTGTCAGAAGTATCTCGAGTGAGTGTGACTACAGAGGAGAAATCTAACAGTTTCTCATTAGGTCAGGCACCAACCTGGGAAGGATCCTAAACACAGAGACTGCTATCTCAGAAGAGTAGTGGCAAGTAGAAGTACTAATTCTTCAGTAAAAATTATGGTACCTAACAGGAAAAATGCCCAATTAAAGAGTCTCAAAGTAATTCTGAGGAATCTGCAACTGACTTCTAAAGGAACCCAAATAACTTCCCAGGCAATACAGTCAACTGCAGGCTGAAAAACAGCAGTAAAGCACTGCAGGACACCAAGAGAGTAAAGGACACTAATGGATGTTCCTGGTACAAAGGCGAAGCAAGCTAAAAAGGAGGCAAATCATGTACATCAAACATTCTCAACTCTGGAGAACTTTCCAAAAATATACTTCCTGGAATCCAGGACTAACCCTATTGAAATTTCTGATTCAGATCCTGACATTAAAATGTCCTCAAAAGATTCCCAGTTGATTTTTACATGCATCGAAAGATGAGGCCTACTAGTATAAATACAAAGAAAGTAAAAGAGGAAAAGCAAAGAAGCAAAAAGTTCACCAGAAAGTTAAGTGTTATTCAAGACTACCAAATTTAAACTCATTTTCCATCTAAACTACACTTGTTAATTTCTTAGTACCCTCTACTGGTCAGGAAAGGAACCTATTAAAACATTCTCAGAACCAAGGCACAGACATTTCCAATTTGTTTAAAGTACAGTTATCGAAAAACAGTGAGTTTTTGTTTTTTCTCATTTAAGTATAACGTGGGTTAGCAAATACTATATTGGCAAAACCAATGTTAAGCTGAATCACAATAGAGTAGATTTTCTTTTTAAATAACATGTGACTTATTCCAAGATTCAACAAACTTGGCAATCTTGACATTTTGAAGTAAATAATTCTTTGGTGCAGGGAGCAAACGGTACATGTAGATCTATAATATTCATTATTAATATTTTAAGATGTAAAGGCTATGTGTTAATATAAATTGAGTCTTTAAAATCATTTTCCGTTAGTGTCTTCACTTTGCTGTTACGTGACCACACACCGATGCCTGTACACTGTAGGGTGCTCAGTTGTATTCCTGGTTTCCACCCACTAGATGCCAGCAGCAGCCCACCCCTGAAGTGTGAATACCCAAAATGTCTCCAGACATTTGTCAAATGTTGTCAATCAGTAACTTACCTAATAAATATCTGCCTTAAAACTTAAAATCAAAATACATTTCAGAAGTAGTGAAAGATGATCCAGTCATAATGTTCTTAGAAATCTGTAATTTTTATATACCAGATTCATAAAGAACATAGGAAAAAGTAATTATGGTAAACATTCACTTAAATAATTATGGAATTTTTTATGGATGTATAATATATATGAACAGTTGAATAATTTTTAAAAATTTAAGTGTCTTGTGATATGCAAATCAGGAATAAGGAAAAGTGAGTTTATTTTAACACTATTACCTGGTAATCGATTAAGTACATATTACATATATGAAGTACAACCATTAAATCTACACCTGCTGGTGGCTTTCACTTTAACGATAAGACCAAAATCAAAGCCTCTGAACTTTTCAACTTGACAGGATCAATGTAGAGCTAGAACTGTAGATAGCATGAATATAGCAAATACTATTCTAACAATCTACACCAAAAGACAACAAATGTCTACTATCTCAATTTTAAGTGTTGCCACTAAAATCAGTTACAGTGACACTTTGGTTTATAAACTTGTTTTACAATTTTGGGGAAGATGGCTGTGGTCATGTTTGTCACATGACAGAGTTTGCAAACAGAAGCAAAATTTGCTGAATACTTTTGTTTGCAAACCAAACTGCTTGCAAATAGAAGCTTTCAGGAACTGCCGTGTTTCTGTACACGTTTATTCCGAAAGATGTTACCATGAAGTATGTAGGTTCAAATGCCGATAATAGTCATTTAAAATTAAACTGATGGACTATCAAGATAGTAGGTTGAACTCAACCTATAGGAAATTCTCTAATATTCACTGGAAATACTTTTTGTTTTCTTGTGTGTGTGTGTGTGTGTGTGTGTGTGTGTGTGTGTGTGTGTGTGTGTATGTGTGTGTACTGGGGATCAAAGTCACGACCTCACGCTTGCCAGGCAGATGCTTATGCCACTGAGCTAAATCCCCAGCCCTGGAAATACTTTTTGAAAGACAGAGAAGGCCACTGTTTTGCTACAAATCAGGAGTTTTAAAATCATTTCCCTATAGTGCTTTCAACTGTCGCAGAGCCATTAGTCAAAGACTCAAATAACTTCAAGTTATCACTGATATTAGGCAAATTCTCATGTCAGCACTTTTAATGTCATATACATCAAATTACAACAACAGACAACTATAACAAGTTTCAGCCCCTCTGGTTCACGAACAGCACACGCATCACAGTAAACCAAGTTTATATTCCACCATCAAGTGTGGTTCCCCCATGAGCTCACTTTGTGATGGATCTGAAAACAAACAAAAAATATTTTAGAAGATTCTCAATGATTCCACTTACATGAAAATCTAAAACAGTGAAAAGGGACAGAAAACAGACTGGGTGGCTGGGGCTAGAGCTGGGCTGACCACAATGGCACCAAGGAAAGCTTTCTCAGTCTTGATTGAGAGAACAGATTGAAAAGGTTCTTTTTCAAGGTTCTCAAGTTTTCCAATGGTTTCTCAGATGACTATGGGAACAATCTCAATCTAAACTGCAAAAATGTTTTATTTGTGTAGTTGTCCACTCTGTTGCACACACACAAACATAAATCAGAACTCCAAAGTAAGAAACTGTAAAGATTTTCACTCTGTCATGTGTATAGATAAATTATATAAAGTCTTATTTTAACTGTGATAACACACCTAAGTTTTCAGAATTATTATCAACAGAAAGTTCCCTGAAGACAAAGCCTTTGCCTTCTACTCAACTCTAGTCTAGAAACAAAACCAAATGAATTTGTAAAACTGAATCTATGTTACAAAAGTGACTACTGAGAGTAATAGTCCAGTATAGCCAATCTACATGCTTCCTGTCTAGATCTCCAAAGAGACTGGAAATTACTGTCACAACAGTTCAGCAGCTGTCACTCCACAAAGTAGCCTGAACAACAATTGATAGTGCCATAATTAGTAACAAATTGCCTTATATGTAACAGGCATCCAGAACCTAAACTTTATGCTCACATAAGGAACAAGCATAGATATATTAGGCACTGCTTTGTTAACATGTAAGAAAAAATATGAGATCCATCGATATACACACATACAGATATGCAGTATGATACTAATTGTGCTAAAAAACAAACACAAAGCAGTGCTAAATGTTTTCTAACTGTATATATTTGCACAAAGACACAGGAAAGAAGTCTGCAACATCACATCGCAGGTAACCAAGGAACAAAGGGAGAAATGGGAATAAGGTTGCCTTGAGGTATCTGAGTTTTAGTGGTAAAGTTAGATTTCGGGGCAGACACTATACTTATTTAACTACAACTCGCTTTTACATTCTAGTTTTTTAAACTTATGACTTTGTTTATAAAGAATGAGTTACCAAATGCACAAATACAGTACAACACATAGCCAAGGTATGCAGACTGCAAGTTCTATCAGCTATGTCCCAAGCTCACTGTGACACTGAGGATGGACCAAGTCCCTTTGTGAATTTCACTTTATTTATCCTAAATAACAGGACTGGAGTGAGTGAAAAGTATCTTCCAGTACAAAGAAAAAGTCTACTTGTGATTTTCCTAGTGCCCTCTTCCCCAAATGTGCAGAATTTTCTTGGCCAAACACTTTAGCGTTAGTAAAGAAGAGCAAGCAAAAACTATTAGCCCTAATAATTCATACAGTACTCTTATTCCACTCTACTTTGCTCAGAATACTCCAGCCATAAGACTTCTTAAAGTGCTCTCCTCTGTGCTGGAAAACAATTCTCATTGCTCTCATAATTCTACGTCTGGGAGCAGATACACTGGTTTTGCTCTGGACTATCTGCTCAAGCCTGTTTCTTTTTATTATTTTAATGTTTAAAAAACTTTCACTTTAACATCTAATACAATTCCAATTTGCAGGGACACTGCACAAAAAATAAACACATTCAGTGTAAAAATGTATTACCTTTAACACCCTTTCCTCATCAGCCCCACACCCCTTCATGAGCTGCCCTCCACCTGGATGTAGAAACATATGCTGGCCAGCTACACAAATTAGTTTTACCTACAGGAATCAAGGCTGTTTCTAAAGTGAACAGCCTCTGGAGACAGGAACACAGGACAGGCAAATTTACTGCCCATCATAAAATTTAAGTCCCTTGAACCCAGAACTCTCTCGTGAAACAAAATATACCATACATCCACATAGCACCTGATCCTCTTCTTGAGGTGTCTTATAGGAAAAGCAGCTCACAGAACCAATGGAAATGTTGGTACTCTCTAGTTATTAAGACTGCCATGAGTAGTAAAAAGTTTCCTGTCTCCAGGAATCTTGTATCTACTACCAACAACATCTATGAAACCATGACAAGCTAACTTGTTACTTTGAAAGTAGGGTACGAAAAAAAAAAGAAAGTAGGGTACGATTTCTAACCTTCAGAGCTCTTTCATTCTTAGTTTATAGACAATGACGAAACAAGTCTTCCTTCTATTGTCACCTATTTCAGGAATCAACTTATATGTGTCATTTTCAGAGGCACCTGCATTCCCTAATCTAACATCTTTTTATTCCCCAATATTACAATTTTTTTGTTTAATATTTGCCTCTACCACTAGAAAGCAGATGTTTATTTTGATTACCATTGTATATTTAGAGGCTAACCCAGTGCCTAACACATAATACTTCACTGAATAATGCTCAAAAGCTTTCTCCTTTCTTTACCCAGAATAACAAAAGCATCCATGAATTTATTTATCTTTAAATAAATGCATCTTTATAACTAAATAAAAGTTAGGAATACATAGGCCTAAATAGCATCTTATTCCTTTTAAACGACCTTGGGAATCTCTGATCTTCCTAATGAGAAGTTTCCTTAGGAAAGTTTCCAAAGGAGGCTCGCTAGACTTCCACTGTGCAGAGCATTTCTTTACTAGACACTAGCAGCAAAGCAAAACTAATGAAACTTAACCCTGTTGGTTTTTTCTGCACTGCTGCACTTGATGAGCAGCGGCAGTGCTGCCCACGATTGTATTTGTTTATCTTCCTCAGGTCCAGAAATTATAGAGAATGCTGCGTGCATTGCTCTTACTTAAAAGTCACCAACCTTGTGCATGATATAACTATTGAGGGGATTTTGTTAAGGATGACAGGCTTCTCTTTCCTACTCATTATTTAGAGTAGCTCAAAAATCATTTTGAGAGGCCTATTTTTTTTTTAAAGAACATTTCAATCTTATTGTTTCCAGTCATTTTAAAAATTTGTCCCACAAATGCTATGAACAGTAGAAGAGTTATTTTGTAAGCCACTCTAGGAATGGTTAGCAGGCTGATAAGCTCAGACTTGATCCTCAGGATATGGACTGAATGACTAACTTGAATTAAACGCTTATAGTCTCCGAATTGTTCATAAATAACGTTCAGTTTTAAAAATAGTTAAACAACAGTTATTATCATTAAGTTTCTCCAGACTTCTGTCAATAAAGACCACGTGAGTTCAACTGGCTGTAAGAGCACAAGGAAAAGGGTTCAGTTTTGCTTGCTCCTGTCACGGTGCATATTAAAGGGCTTGGTAAAAAGGTGCCGAATGACACTTACCATTGAGAATATCTTCAAATCCGATGGTCTCATCATTTCCCCTCAAAATATCCAGTGAAAAGTTTGAGCTTGAAAGAAATGGAAGACGCTGAACCTTTGAGAAAAGAGAAAAGGACAAGATTAGAAAAAATCAAAATGCAGAGGAAGGAAAAGTAAAATGGCTTAAGATGCAATGTGTATATGCACCAATTTACCAAGATGTAGGTAATTACTGTGTATCACAGATATAGATTAGTTTTTAAAAACTCTAAAATATATAATCTACTTTCAGGCTTTTCACTCTTTACTTGAAAAATTCATGAAAATGAATAAAATGGGAATTTTAGGGGGTTGGGGGATGTGAGTGACATCAGGTCATGTTTTAGACAAAAACCAAGTTTTAAAAAATTTCTCAAAATGTCTTCAAAATATATTAAGACACTGAAATTGTAGCTTACATTAACCCTTAATAATCCTATCAAGATTACAAGTTACAGCACATACCACATGATGAAATACAAAATCCCAGAGCCCCAACACAAGGCTGCCTTCCTGATACATGAGATGATTAAATTCCTGAAGAAACTCCAACTGAATGAAAGCATTTTTCTACTTAGTAAACAATCACTTCATTTTATATGTTGTTTTATATTGCTCATAGTACAAATGTAAGGCATGACCTTTTGAAACAGTAGGGGTAACCAGAAATGCAGATCAAAGTCATCTGGGAAGCCTTTAAAAACACCTTAAATGCCATTCCAAAACTATATCTGTAGTTTTCAAATACTAAGTAAATATACCACATACTGGGACCTAAGTATACAGTAGAGGAGACAAAACATAGGTCATGAAGACATACTGATCTGGATTCAAATTTAACCAATGGTTTATGCATGCAACCTGACCTGTCTCTGCCTCAGTTTTGTCATCTGTAAAACCTGGGTACTACAACCTTTCTCAAAGCTGTACTATGGTATAAAGTATGTATACAGGATAATTATTAGCACATAGTTGGTATTTGTTACGATTTGTGTCTGGATGTCCCCCCAAAGTCTATGGCTGAATCTAGCATTTGTGACTGGTTCGCTGTCTGGTGCTGGGATTGGCAGTGTGAGTGCTGCGCCCACACTGGGGCATAAGGGAAGGAAGAAGGGTGCACAGGGAGGGAAAGAGGCTTGCTTCTCCCTTTTGTCCTTTTGCTCTGCTTGTTTCTGGTATCTGCCATAGTTGCCATGAGCAGTTGCCCCTCAGCCAGGCCACACTGCTTTGGAGCCAGCTGAGAACGGACTGAAACTTCCACAAACTGTAAGCTAAATAAACCTTTCATTCCTTCAATTTAGGTGTTGAGTATTTTGTTCTAGCAATGAGAAAAGTTAACTAAGATAGTATTCAACAAACTTTAATGTAGCCAAACCAAATTTTCAGTCTTTCTGTTCTTTGGAGGCTTTCCAGTAGTAGTTATAACTGAAGTGAATGAAGATAATTTCGAGTATTGCCAGAAGAGTCACAGGTAGTCAGTAACTAAATGATAATAAGATTTCAAAATTAACCTTACTGAGAATTTAAAATAGCAGTGCTAAGATTCCAACTTTCCCGCTGTATCCAGACTAAAGATTTTCAATTTCTAATGGCCTATAAAATTACACTTTTTAAAAAATCTTTTTGAGACAGAGTCTCACTATGTGAGGTCATACAGGCTGGCCTCAAACCCACAATGACCCTCCAGCCTCAGCCTCCAGAGTTCTGGATTACAGACATGCACCTCCATGCACAGCAAGTTACAGTATTTAAATCTTTATAGTATGGAGAAAATATCTTTTGTCTGTCAAGAAAAATAAAAACAAAAAAAAAGGAAGTGGAGAAAAAGAGGAAGAAACAGAAATAGAAACAGAAGCCTATAAATTAAACTATACAGTACAGGGTTTGGTAGGTAGTTAGATGAGCAATATAATCCTGAGAAGGTGTCAAAAGCAGCAGTGAGCAGGAGTTGTTAAGTATCTTAACAAATAAGAATTATAAAAGTAAAGGGATGGGGGAAAAAAAGCTCAAAATTTTGGGCAACAATTTTGGATAAAATGGTGGTATACAAACCCAGGCCCAGAATACAAACAATGTAGCTGAATCCAGACAGGAAGACAAAAAGGGAAGCTAACAATTATATGCCAAACATGTATCACAATCTTGAGAATAACCCTCACTGCTCTTACTGCTCTTCATTTCACACTAAAAACATATAAACAAAAACATCTTAGGGGTTTAGAAAGGTCTTCAACTTACTTAAATTTTTAAGACTAGATGGTAGAGATTCAGACTCAAGTCATTCTGAGTTAAAGCCAAGCTCTTTTTAGAACTTTATTCATAGAAATAAGTACTCAATGAGGCTTCTGGAATGACTAGCCAATACAGTTGTAGCATTAAATATTTAATGAAAAAGATATAATTTTAGACAGGTCAGAGAAAAACACACATACTAGCATTGGGAAAACCAAAAGGTAAAAAGAACATAATCAGAAAACTGCTGGTAGTCCAGAAGGTACAGACTATGGTAGCAAACAAGAGGCCAATTCACAGAGCCACATAAAGGAGTCGGGTTTTATCTTGAGTGCAAAGCCAAGCAAGTGGCATCATCAGTCTTGCAGTTTACACGGTTATTCTGGCCGGAGTATGAATGGTGGGATGAAGGAGAGCTGCGGAGAGCATCGCAGTAATCTGATTGGAGCACGGAGCAGTGAAGAACTGCTGCAGTAGAAATGGTGCAAAGATCAGGCAGTGGACTAGTTGTTTTGGTGGGATGGGGAAGGGTTAGGGGATGAGGTACTGACTGAGATAACCAAGGTTAATGTGATTTCTGTCTTACACAGAAACTTACTCAAACATGATAGAGTGTATGAGAAATAATGAATTATTATGTAATTCTACATATGAAATCTGAGGTACCAGTGGGATTTCCAATTGGAAAAGAATGTAATGTGCTTATAGTTCATGAGAATTGTAACTTTGGAGTCATCAACATATAAACAGTAACTGAAGTTAACAGAAATAGGTGGAAAATAGGGTGAATTGAGAACCCGAACTGTGGTATTAACATACGTATCTGGCATGTCAGGGAACAGACAAAACAAAAGGAATCTACAAAGAGACACCTGACTTCAGAGTTTCAGAGAGAGGGACTCAGGAAAACATGGTGATCTAAAAATCAAGGAAAAAAGAAGGAGCCCCAGGTGTCAAATACCATAGAAAGTTCAAGTTAAATGAGGGCAGAGAAATGCCTGCATTGTTTAGGTGCAGATTCAGTGGTTTGATGGGAGCCACAAAACAGTGGACTGGGTTAGCTGGAGGCAGAGGAGGATAGACAGCAAACACAGGCAACATTTTCAAGCTCAACTTGAGCCAGGTGTGGTGGCATATGCCTCTAATTCCAGTATCTGGGAGGCTGAGGCAGGAGGACACAGTTCCAGGCCAGCCTGGGTAATTTAACAAAATTCTGTTTCAAAAACCAAAAACACAACAAGTCAAAAATGTTCACCTTGAAGAACAAAAGCTTACATACTGTGACAGCATTTGCCACAGATCTGGACACGAGAGAAGGTGACAGTGGCTAATGCGACAGAACAAAGAGAGGGGGAGACTGACAGTGCCAGCCACAGATAGGGTTAGTGACAAGCAGAATTCTTTCATAGTGTTGTGCGACAGACTCCAAAGCATGGTAAAGGGTCTTACGGCATTTGGAAGGACATCTTTCAAGCACTGATTACTTAAACCTTAGCAACAAGTATGTCAAGCTACATACAAACTGCAGCTCAAAATCAACATGTAGAGATTCCTATAGGGATCTCAAGTTCAGTATAACCCACAAAACTCAGAAAAACAAGTAGATGCAGGCAAGTTTTCAGACAGTCTAAAATTTGAAGTTTCCCATTTAATGACTTTTCCCCTTTCTTAATCAAGGTCATATCCTAAAGAGTAGGAAGTAAAACAGACTAAGGATACAGAAAAAGTAAGGTCTGAAAGCTGGAAGGAAAACAGAAAAAGAGTCCTTAACACTGCTATCAACTCATGTGGGACGCGTAAGTAAAATACACCTAACTCACCTGCTGTACTGCCTTGAATTCCATTTGTAATTTTAGAGGAGCAAAGAGACCCTGGATGTTCCTCAGTGTGGAAAAATTCATTTTATCTTGGTTGAGCTGGAACTACAAGAGACAATTAATTGATACATACATAACACAATATTTAGACGAGAGTATCTACAACTAAAATAAAAACAAAGCACTTGGATTAATTTCTTATAACAAATTCTACAACATTTGTATCTATATTTTACTCAGCTTGTGGGTATACTTTACTACTGTAAATTATCTAAAATTTGAATTTGTAAAACAAAAGAATGCTTTTCATATTACAGAAGTACTTAATAAGGTATAAGCATATTTCAGTGCTTTTGATCAGAAGTACTACAAAACTCCTTAGAACAAAGAAAAGGTGCAAATAATCTGAGATCAGGAAATCTCACATGCACTGACAAAAATTGTGAACTTGAATGTGAAAATACATATTTCAAAGGATTTCACTAAGAAATACAGTAATGAAACCACTACAGTATCTTATTAAAGTTCAATATTTAAATTCCTCTCTTTTGTGTTAAATTAATTCAGGGGAGAAAATCCTCTGGACAAGTCTATTCAATTTGTATTGGATATTAGTGAGCCATTTTTTTCAGAATTGTATTTTTACTAAGCACTGATACTATTTTTATGATCTTTAATGTCTTTCAGGCAAAATGAAATTGACTTGATTCTGTATTCTAAAATAAAAGTTTTCTCAAAATAGTTTTTTTTGGGGGGTACAGGCACTTGAACTCAGTACCTTGCACTTACCAGGCAGGCGCCTGTGCTGCTGACCTGTATCTACAGCTCAAAACAGCTCTTAGTGATGGTAATATGATAGACAAACAGAATGCTACAAAAGTTTAGGTAAAGGTATGCATAAATAGGAAAATGACTTCTTGTGATTATTTTCTAGTACACTATACTATCTTACTAAGATTCTTTCCTAATGGTCATCCAAAAAAATCATTTTCATTGAAAATCTACTGAGAGATTAGGGACCACTTGGGACACGACTGGAGACCACACATGCAGTTTAAAAGTATGGTGTCAGCCCAAAATATAAACTAGGTACTGGGAAATGGGAAGAAAATGTTCAAATGGGAAGAGAAACAAGGGATGGAGAGGGGGAAAGGAAAGAAGGGACAAGAAATGAAAACAAGAGAACAGGAGG
>PVJX010022501.1:8195-30578 GCA_004027295.1 Dolichotis patagonum
CAAGGTCCTAAGTTCAGTTTCCAGTACCAAAAACATTAAAAAAAAAAAAAAAAAAGGCATGTGTAGCTGAGTGTGGTGATGCAAGCCTATAATCCCAGCCCTTAGGAGGCTGAAGCAGGAGACTCATCATGAGGTCAAGGCCAGCCTGGGCTGCATAGATGAGTTAAAGGCTAACCTCTACTACAAAGTATGGTCCTGGTTTTTTTTTTTCTTTAATTAAATTAAATTAAAGTTACTTTAATTTTATTGTCTTTTTGAGACAGGATCTTGCTATGTAGTTCAGGCTGGCCTTGAGCTCACTTTGTAGCCCAGGCTGGTCTCAAATTTGCAAGGATCCTCCTGCCTCAGCCTCCCAAGTACTGGGATTATAGGTATGTGCCACCACCCCCAGTTTAGGGTAGTCCTGTTTAGAAAACAAAAATAAGCAAGCAATTTTTAAAAAGGCATATGTATTACATATAGCTTCTAAGATGTAGATCTTGATTATGCATTTGCAAAAGCTGACCTCCTTTGGACTGTTACAGAGAATTTCACTCCTAATAGACTTGTATTTTTTCCCCTTTTTTCTTTCCCTACCTTTGCTGTTGCTGTTTTTGTGTAGCATTGCACTCTATCCTTGAATGCCCCTTAGTAATATCCAGCCTGAAAAAAAAAAAAAGAAAAAAAAACCAATATCCAGCCTGTTTGTGGGAGGAGCTGATTTTCCTCCCCTCCTCTGTGGAAAAGGGGACCATGGCTCTGAGCCCCGGGTTGGGGCTGTAGCTTCAGGCTGCCCAGCTACCTCCTCATCAGGCAAAATATGAGAGGTGCATTCTGTCAGCAAGCATTTGTGTTATTCAAGATTAGCTTGGGTTTCATACAGCAGAAAATCTAAAGCAGCACTGGTTCAAGCACTGAAGTTTATTTCTCGTGTTAAAGGTAAGCAGAATAGGTTGGTAGGACAACTTCAAAAATGCTTCAGAGGGTAGGGTTCCTTCCCCTCTCTCACTGTCACAAAGGGATACTTCCTGAAGCCTTTTTTTTATTTGTTTTTGAGATGGACTCACTCTGCAGTGCTGGGATTATATGCATGTGCTACCATGCCTGGTGACTTCCTGAGATCTTATATGAAACATCATATCACTGGGGAGCTCACATCACTGGGGAGAAACTTAATTTCCTGGCCATACCTGCCTGAAGAGGCTGGGAAATGTCTGTTTTGGGCAAGCATGATATTAGCAACAATTTCTGGGTGTGGTAGCATCCAACTCTAAGCCCAGTTACTTGGAAAGTGAAAGTGGGGGAGTGTCGCAAATTTGAGGCCAGCCTGAACAATTTAATGAGACTGGGGACATAGTCTAGTCGCAGAGCTCTTGCCTGGCATGTTCAAGGTCCTAGGTTGAATCTTCAGTACCATCAAGGAAAAAGAAAAAAATAAAAGAAAAAAGGGAGAACAGATACTGGAAGATGACTAGCCTTTAGCCAGTCTCTACCACAGAATTTATGAATGCATTTCTTCCTTAGGCTGGGGTCTGGATCTGTATCATTTGTATACTCCTTTCTCAGCCTGAAGCTCCCAGAGAGCTTTGTGAGTCCTCTGTGAGTCTGTGCTCGCTGGTGTCAGTTTGTCCAGCAAAGAAATGCAGTCGTAAGAGGAAGCCTTGGAGGTTCAAGTTGGGAGGTGGAATCTGCGCACCTGGCCTTAAGGCTCAGGCCTGCTGCCTTTCTTTGAGCTCTGAGAGTCTGATGAGCTAGATGGGGCCGGCAGGCCTGAAGGAGAGTGGTTCAGATGGTGAAATTTTCTAGCGGATGAGTCAAGATAGGTAGCTGGGGCAGCATTTTAATTTACACTCACTCAGGTTTCTGCACATGGTTCCCTGAGAGTAAGTGCTCCTTAAATTTTGTGGTCTAGGTGCCTGACTCACTTCACCGTGCCCCTAGCTTTGCCTTCTGCTGCTACATGGTAGATAATTCATTAATAGGGGCTGGGGATTTAGCTTAGCGGCACAAGTGCCTGCCTGGCAAGCGTAAGTTCATGAGTTCAATCCCCAGTACCAAAAAAAAAAAAAAAAAAAGAAAGAAAAGAAAAGAAACTAAGGATAATTAATTACTGTCATTGAGAAAAGAAGCATATGTGCATAGTGATTAAGTCAGAAGTATAAAAGGGTGTACCATGGAACAAGGCTCTTTCCTTCTCCAGATCCAGATCTTTTATCTTCGTCTCCAGAGGCAGCCTCACCAGCCAAGTACTTTTGTATCCTTCCAGCTGCTCTTTTGAATCAGGCCTTATAGGGACTTGCAAGAGAAGTGGCATTCATTCATTAGGTCAGCACACTGTCGTTGAATTTCTACTGTGTTCTATATTTCTTTGAGTGTAGAGAGGAACAGTTGTGCAGAAAATTTATAGTAGGATGGAAGGAAGAAGGAGTTGAAGGAAGAAGGAGTTGCAGAAAATTTATAGTAGGATGGAAGGAAGAAGGATCAGTACCTGCCAGTAGGGCTGAGGGGTGTGTCAGTCTCTTCCATGTTTCATGGCTACATACACAACCAGAATATTGTCAGTCTGTTCTCTCCATGTGGATGTCCATCTTTTTGTCTCTTTCTACTTGTTCCCTTTTCCGTCTTTTTGCCTATTCTCCTCTCTCCTTCCCTCCCTCCTTCTTTTTCCCTCTCCTCCCTGTCTGTTTTCTCTATATTGCATTATCCTTGCCAAGCTTTTTCTCTTGCTTCTTTTTTTGTTATCGTCCTACTTCCTTCCACTGCTGGTTTGTGGTTTCTCTTCCTGTAACTAAGCACTTGTATGTTCTTTGACTTGCTCTGGCTCCTGACTCTTAGAGTAGCCTTCCACTATTATATTGATTTGGTCTCTCGGTATTTCAACTCCATTTTTCTGTGAGAAACAATCTATAGGGCTAGCTTTTGGTCCAAACTCTGGCTTGACCTGTCACACTGGAGGAAGGTATGCAGTTCCCAAGAAAAGACTGGAAAAGTACCTCAGAATAGCTGACTATACTGAACAGAGGATTACTGGTAGCTCTTAACAACCTATGTTGGCTTTGTCCATACAGAACTTGAATTAGCAGGGCAGGCCACTGGGAAGACCTCCCAGTAGCATGCATTCCTTTGGGTTTCTTCTCCCATCCCCCTTGGCCACTGTGCTGTCAGCCCCCACCTCATAAGATTGACTAGTGAGGACTTGTGGTGTTATGGACTAAAGCTCCTGAACTATGTGAAGGCCGTTCTGCCGCATGTCTTTTTTTTCCACAGCTGACTGGTGCTGTTCTCCTTTTGAGTAGAAGTTCCGTTTTTCTGACAGTTTCTTTGCCCCAGACAATTGACTGTAAATGAAAGCAATTGCCACCTTGATTCTAACCAGAGTTCATCAGTTACCCTCTGCTTGGCGATGAGTTTAAGAGCAGCACACTATGCTTTTGTTTCCCTCTGAGAATTTGTGATCTTAGGGAAACAATACTGAAACACCTAAGGAAGAGACCTACTTGAGACAGATCTCTACTGGATCAGAACATTAGACACTAACCTGGGGATGGTATGGGACTCAGAGAAGTGGGAACTCAAAGAGGCTGGCTGGTATGTTTAGAGAAGGATTTCAGAGAGAGTAGGGGCTAATACAGACATTGGAAGTGAGTGTCCTTAGCATGAGAAGGAGGAAGGCAGAACCTTTCTCTCTTTCTTCCCAAGCCTCACCCTTTGATCCCTATATATTAAAGCAGATCTTTTTTTTGCAGGAGCAAAATGCTAGGACCTTGGTGGGCATGGTGGCACATACCTGTAATCTCAGCACTTTAAGAGGGTGAGGCAATAGAATTGCAAGTTTGAGCCTAGCCTTGGCTATTTAGTAACTTAGCAAACTCACAATTCAAAATAAAAAATAAAAGAAAGCCTGGAGATGTAGCAAGAGAAAGAGAAAAAGGTAGTCAGTATTGGGGTTCAAAAAGCACTTGTGCCTCAATCAATACAGGGCCCCAGGTGAGTGAAGTGAGTGAGGAGCTGGGCTTCGAGGCAGCCTTGGGAGGACTCACTTCTCCACAGCCCTCACTGAGAATTGGTACGTGAACAGAAATGTAGTGGGGTGATCATTTGGGCTTGGAAATGTGAGCTTAGGAATGGAGATTAGCTTCTTTTGGCCTCAGTTTCTTCAATTATAAAATGTGAATAGACTTATCTGCATTCTGGGGTTGGTGAGACTTGATTGGAGATAATGTCTATGAAATTTTTTTTTTTTACATTTACACACAAAACATTGTCTTTCTAGTGCTGCCTACATGGTCTGTCACATGCATTCAAATTTCCCTCTTTCCTTTCTCCCTCTATCTGCCTCTCCTCTATCCCCAGCCCCTTGTGCTATCAAGGATTGATTGCCTTCACATTGAGCTACATCCCCAGATCTTTTTTAACTTTTTATTTTGAAGCTTAGGGTCTCTTTAAGTTACTATGTTACTGAGGCTGGGCTCAAACTTTCAATCCTCCTGCCTCAGCCTCCTGGAGTGCTGGGGTTATAGTCATGTGCCACCACACTCAGCTTTATGGATATTTCTTTTTTTTTTTTTTCTTTTGGTACCGGGGATTGAACTCACCACCTTGCGCTTGCCAGGTAGGCACTTAAGCCACTGAGCTAAATCCCCGGCCCTTATGGGTATTTCTTGTCCTGACTTATCTGATGTGGCCATAGAGGTCTTGTGCTTCTTATAGTTTGGAATCTGGGGAGTACAGGTGGGGAAGAGTGGGTGAGATGAGGTCAGTCATCCTTGAGTCTGGGGAGAATTTCCAAAAATGGCTCTGGCAGTCAGAATACATGAATATGTGTTCGTGCGTGCTTTTGTATTTTTGAATATCAGTAGTGTTAAGATGTCCATGGGTGCCATTAGCTAGAGCAGATTTCCCCAGATGGTTCTCACTGGCCCACTATTCCCTCTTTTAGACAGAAAGCACAGGAATGGTATTTTCTATAAACAGAGATTGGGACTCTGTGTCCTCAGCTCAAGCCTGCCAGTGACTTTATGGTTTTCCTTCTAGGTCTGCTGACATTTGTGAACTGTGCCTATGTCAAGTGGGGCACACGAGTACAGGACACATTCACTTATGCCAAGGTCCTAGCGCTCATTGCCATCATTATCATGGGCCTTGTTAAACTGTGCCAGGGTAAGAGGGGCCCAAGGTGGGAAGAAGGGTGGACATCCCCAAGAGTGACTCTGGTTTCCTGAGGAGGATGTGGGGACTTCACTAGTTTACTGCTTAGTTCTCCCCGTATACGTGTTGGAATGTATCAGTGAGGGCAAGAGATGGCCATGAATTTCTCTCTGGGCTTTGTGGGCCAGGTTGGCTTGGCCAACTGGACAATGTCAGGCCCTCCTTCAGGGGCCTTTCCTTCTGTGGTGGCTGAGATCATTGCAGGAAGCCAGCCAAGGGTGTATGAGCTCTTGAAACTTGGGTCATAATTGGGTCCTGAAAGTTATCTGGGGGTTACAGTGGCTGCTGGTGTTGGTCTGTGACTGCTAGGCAGCAACTTGACCCTTTGACCCTCGTATAGAGGGGCAGCAGAGTGTGTGTGTGTGTGTGTGTGTGTGTGTGTGTGTGTGTGTTCTGGAGGGTGGTAGGATGTAGAATTGGCTGGTTATTTTATAGTCTACTTTTCATCTGGACTTGGGTTCAGCATTTCCTTTCCAAGATAACCCTCAACAAAATACTAGAAATATTGTGAAATTGGTGCTGTCTTTCCAGCATGTTGGTTTTCAGAAGCTTTTCATTCCTGGGTCAGTGCAGACTGGTAGTATAAGAGTAACAAGAACTTCTGAGTCCTTGAAGTCCTAGGGAATCTTTAGCCAAGGCCATTTCCCTCATTTAACAACAGAGCTGTGTTTATAATCACCTAGGGAGGTGAGACCTACTGGGTCACATGCTGGTTTATTTGAAGTCTAAGAAGCTGTGCTTTTTTTTTTCCCTGAGGTGCTGGGAATTTAAACCAGGGCCTCATCCATGCTAGGCAAATACTTTGTCCTTGGGCCAGGGATTTAGCTCAGTGGTTTAAGCACCTGCCTGGCAAGCGCGAGGTCATGAGTTTGATCCCCGGTACAAAAAAAAAAACCACTTTGTCCTTGTGTTACACACACACACACACACCCTCACCCCAAAGCTGTGCTTTATAGCAAAGTGCTCTGGGTGATTCTTAGGCAGTTGGTCTAGAACCTTTGTGCACTCATGCTAAGTAAGTGTAGCTAGTCCTCTGGGTGTCCCTGGAGGCTTGGGAGCATCTTGGAATTAAATTGGGTTGTTGAGTAATCCTTTCTTCAGTGTCTGTGCCTCACGAAACCACTGTGCTGTCTAGTGACTAACACTCTGGCTGATAGAGTCTGTAATTTTCATTTTCTTCCTGCATGCAGTCCTTTTTTGCCACAGAATTGGACCTAAGCTTTCTCCAGGGTGTGATGATGACAAATTTCCTTAAGAATTTGAGTCTTAGCCAGGCATAATAACATACACCTGTAACCCCAGCACTCTGGGAGGCTGAGGCAAGAGGATCACAAGTTTGAGTTCAACATAAGCAGCTTAACAACTTAGTGAAACCCTGGCTCTAAATAAAAAAATAAAAAAGGGCTGTGGTGTACAGGCCCTGGGTTTAATTTCCTAGTACCTCCCCTCCCTTAAATAAACAAGCAAACAAATTCTCAGTGTGTCCAGAAGGTCTGTTTCCTGGCAGCTAGGTACTGCCCCATGGAGTTTCAGATCTGTAGTCTCCAGAGTCCTCTAAGGAGAATGGCAGGTGCCTTGGTTCCCTTGGAGGGTCATGGTAGCCCAGTGAGAGATAAGAAGACCTTAGTTCTTCTATAGTTTGCAGTTTCCTAACCTACTGCAAGTAAAGCAGCAGAGTCCTCTTCATGAGACTGATAAACCTAAGCAACCGAGATATGCCGTGATGTGGGCCAAGACTTTCTTCAGGAAAGCCTGATTATGAATAGAAAATGAATCCTTTATTGAAACAGCTTATGGTGTTATAAAAAATAGGTGGAAGTTGGATGTGGTGGCGTATACCTGTATTCCCAGCACCTGGGGAGGAAGGAGCAGGAGGATCACAAGTTTGAGTCCAACCTGGGCAACTTAGTGAGACCCTGTCTAAGCAGATAGACAGACAGGGTTGGGGTTGTAGCTCAGGGAGAAGGCCCTGGGTCTAATCTCTAGTACCAGAGGGAAAGAAAGGTAGAAGAGCTGTGGCCTGCTGTGAGGTGACTTGCAGGAAGAATTGTCACATCTGAGGGCAGCCAGGAATGCATTTCTCTTTCTGCTGCTGTCTAGATTCACTAAAGCCTGTTAACTTTTCTGAGGGAATGGCGGGGAGGGCTAAGGTGCCAGGAGTTGATGATTGTTGTTCTTTTGGTATTAAATGACTTTTTTTTCTTCCCCTTGCCCTATTGTTTTTGTCTTTCTTTTCTTGCCCCTCCTTGTCTTCTGTCCTCTTTTACTTTTTTTCATCTTCCCCCTTCTCCTTTGACCTCTTCCTTCCTTCTCCTTGAACCCCCACCTAATTTTGTCCCCACAGGACACTCTGAGCACTTTCAAGACGCCTTTGAGGGTTCCTTGTGGAATGTGGGAAACCTCTCTCTTGCCCTGTACTCTGCCCTCTTCTCATACTCAGGTTGGGACACCCTTAATTTTGTAACAGAAGAAATCGAAAACCCAGAAAGGTAAAGGCCAGCTCACACTCTCATTCCCCACGTTGGCTGGAACTCCTGCTGATGGTGGGCACGCTCACTCCACTACCACACCTCCTCCCTCTGCCTCTCACCCAGTTCTTCTCCCTACTGCCCCTTATCTACTTAAGAGGGAGCGGGGGCAAGGGTGGGAGTGAAAGAAGATGGGAAAGTCTTAGCTTTTCTCCTCATGTTCACAATGGAGGGTCCTCAGGGTCCTTCCTAAAGGAGAGGTCTTCTGTGGGTGGCAGCAGACCCAGCTGGGGCTGAGGTGTTAGGACCTTGCACTGTGTACCTGAGACTGTATGTACTCAGTGGAACCTGAGCTGCTTCAGGGCCAGCTGAGTCCCCAGCCTGGCCTCTAGTCCCCAAAGATCTTTACATTTGTCTTGCTAGCATAGATGCAGCAGGATTATGAAGCCCAGTGGGACTTTTTGGCCCTACCAGGGTGAGAATTAAGTATTGATTATGACCTATCTGCATAGGGGAAAATGTCTCTCTACTTTAGTAAGACGAACCCAGGGGCATGGGATGCATACCTATCCTAGGCTGTAAAAGGATGATGGTCTTGTGTTAAAGACCTGGAGGCCAGTAAACTGTTAAATGTTAGGAAAATTTTGATGGAACTTGATGAACTGTGATCCCCAGGAGAGGCTGATTCCAGGTAGTCCTTTGTTACTTGTTCTGACAGAAATTTGCCCTTGGCTATTGGTATCTCTATGCCAGTTGTGACGCTGATCTACATCCTGACCAATGTGGCCTATTACTCAGTGCTGAGCATTTCAGATGTCCTTACCAGTGATGCGGTAGCTGTGGTGAGTCTCTTGGAATCCTCATTTGTGCATCATTTCATGATACTCTGCCCCCCTGATTGGCCCAGTCTCTTTCTGCAGCCCTTGCAACTCTGGAGGACAAGGGTCTAGGTCAGGGGGTGGGCTCCTCAGGTAGTGACTGTGTTTGTTCTAAGAGTATAGATGCAGGAAGATTAGAAATCTTTGGCCTGCTGGATGTGGTGTAATGCCAGCACTTGGTGGGCTGAGGCAGGAGGATTGCTGCAAGTTTGAGACTAGTTTTGGCTAAATAGTGAGTTCAAGTCCAGCCTGTGTTACAAAGCGAGACCCTGTCTCAAGAAAAATAGGACTCCTTGACCTGGGTTGACTGTATTCTGTGCTCTGTCCTCAGACATTTGCTGACCAGACATTTGGGAGGTTCAGGTGGATCATCCCCATTGCTGTTGCCCTGTCTTGCTTTGGGGGCCTCAATGCATCTATTTTTGCTTCATCAAGGTACCGTATCTCTGCTTCACTGATAATAGATTGATACTCAATTCTCTGGCATAAGAGCTTCTCTTCTCCCTTCTCCCTCACATGGTAAACAGTGTATGTGTGTATGTTCATGTATTTGGTTTTCTGTAAGTACATGAACACAGATTATAAAGGGTATAAAGGAGGAAGGTAACAGCTTGTAGTAGTGGTCTGAAAGTCTCCAGCTTTTAGACTTCTGGTGGGTTTTACTGTGGCTCCTTAAGTAACTGAGCACTTGGTGTGTACTAGGTACCAGTGCTGTGAGTAGAATGACTCAGTCCCTCACTTCACAGAAAACACTGAGGCCAAAAAGTAGGCTCCTGCTCTCCTGTCTGTGCAGAGCCCTCTTTGGTGGGTATTTCTCTTGAAATAACTCTCCTCTAGCTTCTCTTATTTCATCTGAAAGAACAGCTTTTCCATCTCCCCTTTCCTTTTGCTGTATTCTCTTAGTGTGTGTCTTGTGCTGGGGGTTGAACCCAGAGCCTTGCATGTGCTTGCCACATGCTCCGCTATGAGGCTAGGCACTCTGTGCTTCTTGAAAAAAGTATTAATAAAGGTGCTTTCTTCTTGGCCTGTTTTTAGTCCTTTTTTTTTGTGCTTAGAATTAAACTCACAACCTTATGTTTGCCAGGCAGGTGCTATATCCCCAGCCCCTTGTTTTTAGTCCTTATCCTACAATACCATTGAAGAAGAGATATCACGTTTTCCCTCTGAAACTATTCACATGGTTTCTGTGATATCTGATACTTTTTTTTTTTTTTGGTGGTACTGGGGTTGCAAGCTCATGACTTCACACTTGCCAAGGAGGCACTTATGCCACTAAGCTAAGTCCTAGGTCCTATAATTGACTTCTTTTTTGGAACCAGGGATTGAACTCACGACCTAGTGCTTTCCAGGCAAGTGCTTCTACTGCTAAACTGAATCCCCAGTCCCTGATACCATTTTTTGTTTTGTTTTTTTGGTTTTTTGGAAACAGGGTCTCACTATATAGTTCAGGCTGGTTTTGAACTCGCCATGTAATCCAGGCTTGAAGTCATGGTGATCCTCCTGCCTCAGCCTCCTTAGTGCTGGGATTACAAATGTGTGCCATCACATCTGGCGATATCTGATATTTTAGAAGAAGACTTCTCTTGTCCCCTCCCCTCTCTCCCTCTCCCCTTTTATCCTTTTCTCCTTCTTTCCCTTCTTTTCCCCTTTCTTTTCCTTGAGTGGTGGTGCTGGTCTGTAATCCTGGCACTCCAAGGCTGAGGCAGGAGGACTGCCTTGAGTTCAAGGCCCACCTAAATTAGAGAGTGAGACCCTGTCTAAAAACAAATAAAAACAAAACAAAATAGAAATATGGCTGCTCTTTTTTTCCCCCTCCCTGCTTCTCTCCCTTTTTTCTTCTCTTTGTCCTTCCCTTCCTTCCTTTGTTTTCTTTCTGCATTCTGGGGATTGACACTCAGGCCCTCACACACGGTAGGCAACTGCGTTTCCACTGAGCTGCATCCTAGCCTCTGGAAGACCTTCTGTGAAAAGTGGAGGGTTATGTTATGTGAATTTGTGGGATGGCAGAGTGGGAATACCCCTGACGAGATGGATTGGGATGCCAGGGGTGGTGGCAGGGTTCAGCATCTGTAGCTGACAGAAGTGGGAAAGTGGAGGAGTGGTGAATTCCATCAGTTAGAGCTTAGAGTGTCAGTGGGTAACATGGGCTGGGGCATTCCTGGGTAGTGGTGAGGTGCTCGTGGTTGAAGAGGGTTGAGATATCTGTGAGTGTTGTGAGTAATAGGCTGGGTAGGCACAGAGCCTGAGAGATTGTCCTTTACTTTTGTCCTGGGATTCTGAGTGTAATTTGTCTGAGTGAGGAGCGTGGCTAAGTGGCTGAGTACAGGGACTCTGCTGACACATTTCTTATCCTTCCAGGTTGTTCTTTGTGGGCTCCCGGGAGGGTCATCTCCCAGACCTTCTGTCCATGATCCACGTTGAACGTTTTACACCCATCCCTGCTTTATTGTTCAATGTAAGTGCTGCTTTGGGAGGTCTGGGCAGGGCTTCTCATTTTGTGCTGTAACAGGGACCTGAGAAAGCTTTACTATGAAAAACAGTTCATTATATTTTTTTCTGTGGTGCTGGGGAGCAGATTTAGGTCCTCACATGCTAGGGAAGCACTGTACCACTAAGCTTTGCTCACAGTGCACTTTTCCCTTATCTCTGCAGAACAGACTTTGTTTTGAATCCTTTGTTGATAATTTGGAGAAAAGATAGGGTAGAATTCTGTTCTTAAAGTTTAAACAAGCCTATCCTCTTCCCAGCACTGTGGTCCCAGATGTCTGTCCTCTAGAATTCCCCACTCCCCCACCCCCAAGGGGAAGTTCTGCCATAACCTTTCTCCACAAAGGTTATGGATCCATTTTGCTGTTACTCTTATCTAAAGCTCTAAGATAATGTGATGGCTTTGGAAGCATTTCCTCCATTTGCATGCCAGGCCTGAGCATTTCCTGGGGCACAGTACAATTCATGTTGAGATTGGTGCATGGAGGGCTGCCCTGTTTGCCATCAGAAGGGAAGAGGCGTCAGCCTTGTTATGGAAGTGGTTGCAACAAGAAGGGAGGCACTGAGTGTAGGAGATGGAGGGATGCTGACTTGAAGGTCAGTGTGAGGACTGGACCTATCCAACGCCCAGGCTCACTGAGAATCTGTGATAACCTGGTGAAACCATGATAGATCTGACAGACTGCTGGCTGGCGAAGTCTCTTGGAGTGGGCTGCTGGTGCCAGCACTTTCTCCTCCTCTGCCCTCCACTTCTCCCTGACAGTGCACTATGACGCTCATCTACCTCATCATGGAGGATGTTTTCCTGCTCATCTACTACTTCAGCTTCAGCTACTGGTTCTTCGTGGGCCTCTCTGTTGTTGGACAGCTCTACCTTCGCTGTAAGGAGCCTGAAAGGCCCCGCCCTCTCAAGGTTAGTGGTTCTGTACAGACCAGGAAAGGGACACTCTCCAAAAGGGACTTTCTTGTCCATGCCCTGTTCCTGCACCCCACCTTATTTAATATTTCACTTCTCCTCTGTTTCAGCTGAGCCTCTTTTTTCCCATCGTGTTCTGCATATGCTCTGTGTTTCTGGTGATCGTGCCTCTCTTCAGTGACACCATCAATTCTCTCATTGGCATTGGAATCGCCCTCTCTGGAGTTCCTGTCTATTTCTTGGGTGTTTACCTGCCAGAATCCCAGAAGCCACTGTTTCTTCGGAAACTCATGGGTGAGCTTCTCCTTGCCCTGTCACTCACTGGTTGTGTGCCCACAGGGGCTAATAACATTATTTGCCCTGCTCATGATTTTCTGGAGGATGAGACCTGGCTGCCCCACCAGCCTTCTCTGATCTTGACATGATCACTTTAGTTCTAACTTTTGTGTCCTGTTTGGGGGGTCAAAGCACTCCCTCCTGACAGTAATCTACCCAAGAAGACAAGCAGTCATACCTCAGACACGATCTGGGCATGGAATGGAAGACAGTGAGGCTTGTGGGGGCTGAGGAGCAAAGCCAGGCGTAGGGTGTCTAAGACGCAGGTGGGAGGGAACCAGTGATGTGCTTACAACCTTCTGTGTTTAGGTTGAGACAGTTGTTAAATGTGCTTGCTAAGTCTTGTGCTTCTCTATTTTCATTTAGCTACTATCACCAGAGTCACTCAACAGCTTTGCTTTTGCGTCCTGACTGAACTAGATGTAACCGAAGAGAGAAAGATTGAGAGGAAAACTGACTAGAGGCCAGAAGACTAGAGGTGACATCTTCCAAGATCAGGAAGGCTGGCCACTTGTGGCTCAGACATCAAAGTCCAGATACCTGAATTAAAGGAGCTTATTGACTCATTCTGTAAGGGGGTTTAGGGCCAGTGCTCACTCATTGGTAAGCTATGGGAGGATACTCATGTTTGGGGCTAGCCTGAAGGTGGGGATCAGGATGCAGAGGAGGTTGGGAAGCAGGGGAATGTTAGTTTTTCTCCTGGTGGATAGGGGCAATCCTGACAAACACTTGTCAGTTGCAATGCTAGGCCAATGAGTAGGGCTGGTGGTTCACAGCAATTTGAAGTTTGAACCAGGAGTCTACACAGGGGCTACTTCTTGGGAAGTTCTCCTCTGATCAGGTCCGCTCACCTGACTTACAATGCTACTGTTTCTTTCACTGATTCAAAATTCTTCAGACAGGGTTGTATGCTTTTGTTTGTTTTTTGAGGAGGATGGACAACAAAGCTTTATTTAACCACTATGGGAACAGTGTGTCTACCATTTCCTAAATTCTGGAAGAGGAATACCTGTCTTGGAATTTCATACTCCAGCGTTAAACACACAGTAGGAAGAAATCTTTTCAGGCTCTCAACAGTGCCCACTGAAGGTCTCTTTTCAAGGTTGACCTCTCATTTGTGGGTCTCTATGCTTAGAGAAGCACAGCATCTCATTGTATAGATTGTCCATCTCATTGAGGAGGTCTCTGCCTGCCTGACTGGATTTGCTTGGATCGTATTTGCGCTTAAAGTCTTTAAGAAAGAAGGAAAGCTTCTGGCTCGATAGCAAGTTGGTCTTGACCACCCAGCTGCACCCTTTCTAGCTGGAACCCTGGGGCTTCAGTGGAGGCCCTGGTCTCTAACAGGCTGGGAAAAAAACCTCACTGTCCCAGTTGAGAAACAGCAGCTCTACAACTAAGTGGGCACGCTAAGGCTACCACCAAATTCAAACTCCTGTATTCCATTATTTGTTAATCCAGAACACCAGTTCTGCAAAGGATTAGTATTCAATGCAATGGGCTATGCTTAAAAATTCAAAGTACTCAAAACTGAGCCTTTCTGGCTCCAGACAGATATGATTCTGACAACAGATTTTGTACTGAGTTTCATACAATCTTCTGTTGAGTCTTACCTGCAAAGGTGAACTTTAAGGATTTTTGAAAAATCATATACCTGTTACATCATTAATATATAGATCAACATGTTACTAGCACCTGACTCAGGTTCAACAAGGACAGATGAACAAATTTATGAGTCAGAAGTCTGGTAATACTATTTTGAAGGATAATCCTTTATTTTATTGAGACGTTAGGTCTTTGTTCTAGTTGATAGAAAGTAAATTTCTGGGTTTGTGGTATGAACACTGAGTGCTATAATGTTCTGGAATTCAGGTGGATCACCTGAAATTTATCAGCTGTCAATGAGTTGAAGAGCATCTCACTGACCCAAGTCATTAAATACTTGTTCCTCTCTGTATGGGTGGATGTGAGGGACTGCTGTGCAGACCCAAGCAAGCCTGCCCTGGTGCTGGAAGTAGTTATTTCCTTTTCTGAAAAACCCATGCCAGGCTGTATCCTCTTTTCTGTCCCTGGTACCAGGCTTTGTTTACACTCCTAGCTACTCCTAGCTGCCTTGGTGTGAATTACGGGAGAAGTGCACTCCTTTTCTGGCCTTCCCTTGCCAGAGGCCTGATGCAGCTTGAGTCTCAGGAAGAGCTCGGTACTTGTAGGACTTTTATTTTCTCCCTGTGGACATCAGTGAAGACTCCAGAAGAAAGGCTGCTTCAACTCAATTTGGATGTTCAGCCAACTGACTGTAAGAGTGAAAGCAACTACTTTTGGTGCTCAAGCTGGGCCATCAGGTCAGGCCAGAGCAACAGGTTTGGCCTACGTGGATCCTTCTTTCCTGGGCAGGATGGCTGCACTGGCTTGTACAGCAGTTCATCTTGGGCCTGGAAGAACCTGCTGGCTTAGCACACTCCTTGGACAACTTGTCCTTACATTTTGGAATTGGTCAATAGTGATGAGGCAATCTCATCTGATCATTTGTCACCAGACTGGCCTGTCACAAATAAGGGAGTAACCCTGGACATATATTTGCTCAATAAAGATTTAGGGGAACATGATCACAGTTGCTTTTGGTTCAAGGTGTGCATCTGTGAGAACTTAAAGAGGGACATTCCTATTGTCATGGGTTTGGGATTTATGTAGCAAATTCTTGCCTGATGACTAGTCTTATGCAAAGGCTAATTTGCTTAAACTATATAAACATGATTTCTTTCTGAGCCAAGTTGGCATCCAACCCAAGGCTCTTCTGTAGCTAATCCTTAAGGCGTAATATGTTGGTTTTGAGGATCCGTGACCCCTGGCTGTAGCATTCTTCTCCCAATACCAGCTAATCTCAGGAATGTGCTGCCCCTCAGTGGATTCACTGGAGGAGAAACAAAGCCTCACTACAGGTGCCGCACTACTTGCTTAGTGAGCCGTGTCATCTTCTCTTGTTACTAGATGGTAACAGCATTCTTTGCCTCTGGGCTGGATAGACTTCCCCCGAGAACCCTTTTGTGGGAGGAAAGCCAGACTCCTAAATCACGTGAACCTTATGGCAGAAATAATTCCCACTGTTTTTCTCAAGTTCTCCTGGTGTGTTAATCCCTTTTGTTGTGGTACAGTTTGTACCCTTTTGCACTTGGCATTTTGTGAAGTGTCAGCCCTTTAATGTTGGCAAAACTAATGAACACATAAACAGCGGTGAGATTTACAATGGCAGAGTGGTTTTTAATCTTTGGTTTCTATGCCAACGAAAAGAGACAACTATGACTAGTATGAGACATTAAGTTGTTGCCTATTACTTCCAACACTGAATTGTACTTTTGTGGATACTTAAAATTTGGCTAATAACATCATATAGATAGGAACTGCATGTAGATAAAGATTTACAAAATGCAGGTAAAATGAAAGAATGGGTGAAGGTAAGACAGAATAGTAAGAGAATCTTAAAGAAGCAAGAAGGTACCTCCCTGTGTAATTTGTTTCCTCTTATGACAAATTCTCACAAGAGCATATCTCAAAGGTTGTGTTGTCAGGAGCTACCACCCACATGGAGCTGAATTAAAATGAAATAAAAGCCGGGTATAGTAGAACATGCCTTTAATTCTAGTACTCGGAAGGCTGAGGTAGGAGTAGCAGAAGTATCTTACAAGTTCAAGGCCAGCCTGGGCTACCTAATGAGTTCAAGGTCAGCCTGAACAACAACAAATTACTATTTTTCAGTTGTACTAATTAGGTTACAAATGATGGCTCCATGTAGCTAATGGCTAGTATTGCACAGTGTAGATATAAAACAAGTCCCTGCAGAAAGTTCTATGGGACAATGGTAGAAAAATAAATGGTAACTCACAGCTGGGGTTTGGAAAGGAGTAGGCAAAGAATCTGCTTACTTAGAGACGTAAGTTCTGGTAACAAAACTGGATCTGTTCATAGTATAGTCCATCCCTCACACCTAAGGACTCTGCATTCCTGTATTGAAACAACTGTGGATGGAAAATACTTGGGATAAAACTGCATCTGTACTACACATGTACAGGTTTTCTTCTTGCCATTATTCCCCAAACAATACATATATAATATTGCATAGCATTTACATTGTACTAGGTTTTATAAGTAATCTGGAGATGACAAAGTATAGAGAGGATTGCAAGGGTTATGTGAAAATACATCATTTTATACAAGGGACTTGAGAATCTGTGGATTTGGTATTCATAGGATATCCTGGAACCAGTCACTCATGGACACTAAAGGATGATTATAATTTTGATGAGTGCTATGAATAGTAAACATTTTAAAATAGAAAGCCAAGTTCAGGATTTGCTTCCTTTTTCCTTTCTTAAGTCCTTAGTAAGGTTAATTCTGAAATTTTTGCCACACTTACTGCTCTTCTTTTTTGTGGGGTCAAAGTATAGTAGGAAACCACCTGATACTCAAATTTAAAGGTTTTGAGCCTAGCACAGTGGCATATGCCTCCCGCAGCATTTGGGAGGCTGAGGCAGAAGAAGGATCAGCATGAGTTGGAGGCCAGCCTGGGCTACATAGCAAGACCCTGTCTCAAGAAACACATTTTTTTGAAGAAGTCACTTGCTTCCATGTTCAAAAGTAGTTTTATTAAACAAAGTAACACATTCATGTATACTATTTTTTGGCACTACTGCCAAAAGATGACAGGAAACTATACCATTATCAGAGTTTGAGGCCAAGAGGATAGCTGTTAATATCATAGCTCAGATTGTACTTCCTGCACTAAAAGCTGTTATTGTCTACACTGCTGCTGCGAGGGACCCACGGTAGCCCTCACAGGTGCCGATTATCAAAGGGAATTGGCAGGCAGTCAGGTGGAAAGGGAAAGTAGAATCTTACTGCTGATGAAACCAAAGCCCCTCCTCCCCTCTTGGCTTTGCCATAGCACTAAAATGCCAGGAACAGTGCAGTGTGGAGGAAGTGAGGGGAACTTCCATTGTTTAAACTTTTTCCCCAGATTGTACAGTCACTTTTGATTGATATCAAGGGGCCCTACTATGAGTGGAAAAGACTCCATTAGCTTAAGTTTTCCGTGTGCTGGGATGGCACTGTTCGGTGTGCTTTCTCCTTCCATCTCTTCAGCTAGGACTCTTAATTAAGAGGAGAGCACCAGATTAGTAAACCCTAAGCATAGAGCCCCCTTGGGCTTGTGATAGAACCTCATGGGTACAAGACCATCAGTCTGAATCCAGGTTATCATAGCCAAACTCTTTCTGTACATCCAAAGGGTACTTGTGCCACATCTGTTGCCTGCTGCCTCTTTCTTCCTCACTCAGGCTGTCGTATTCATCAGAACCTGGAATATAACAGCAATGGACTCTCACTTATGATTTTTATAGGCTACCAAAAGTCCCCTTCCCTTCTCAAAAAGATCTGTTTTCTGTTCTCCATTAAAAAGAACTTGCTTAATAAAGAACATTTGGAATACAGAACTACTATCCTCTAAACAAAGTTAACATTGGCATGTTGTTACTTTCCTGTATAGGGCTTTATTCTACTGTCTGGGTAACTGTTCCTTTATTATAAGACACCAGAAAATGGTTTTTGTTGGTTACACTTTGAGGAACGTAGCAGTCACCAGAGAAACTGGGTTCTTTCCTTCCTCATCTTCTAGGTACTGCATCTTTCTCAAAACAGCTGGCCCAGGCATGGTGGCACACATGGGAGGCTGACTCAGTAGGACTGCAGTGAGTTTGAGGCCAGCCTGAACTACACAGTAAGTTCAAGGCCATCCTAAACTACATTGTAAATTCCAGGCCATCCTGAACCACATTGTGAGTTCAAGGCCATCCTGAACTACATAGTGAGATGCTGTCTCAAAAACAAAATCAGCTAAAAATGCAGCAATCTTGAGAGGTTAGATAACTGACTCATGAAAACTTTAGTCCTCTCTAATAATTTCGTGATGGAAGCAAGGAAAAGGACAAGAGGCTACATGTTTTACTTAATCCCAATCACTGAAGTTGGTGCAGTGTTGTCTAGTTTTCTGGAGAGAAAATGAGGTTTAGTAATCTGCGTAAGGATCAGATAGGCAGTGACAGAACTAAGGATCTGAACCCCACACCAGACTGAAATTGTATTCTTGGCAGTTCCTCTGGAAACCCTGCTTAGTGGCACAGAAGGGAGACAAGCTGAGACATACCAATTATGCCATCACGTCAGTCTAGGCTTCCACTCACCTCTGGAATCTTCATCTCCTTCGCTGCTCTCTTCTGGGTATTCATTGCGCCAGTTATTCTCACTGTTCTCATCATCTTCATCTTCGTAAGTGTCTTCTGGTTGCTCATCGTCATTCACCTGCACATCTCAACACAAACATGAATTTAAGTCCAAATGCTCTTGGAGCGAAGTTATTAGCACAGTAGATTGGGGAGATTCAGGTAAAGGGGCCAAATGGAAAAGAAAGACTAGGAGTTTGGCTGTGCTGCACAAGAAACTTGATTATCTTATGCTAAGAGGTGCTGATGGTAGCCCTCCTCTATCCAGAGCCCCGCTCAGATACCACATTTCAGCTCTACCAGAAGGGGACACAAGGTAGAGAGGTGCAAGAGCTCCTAACACAAATGGCAGCAATCTTCAAATTCCTAAAGGGCAGCCAGATGGGAGAGTGATTATATGAGTGATACCAAAGATACGACCCAAAGCTTGAGATTAAGGGATGGAAGAAGACAGGAATAGGTGGGGGCTGAGTAGTGTCCAGTGTTGGATACCTGACTGCAAAATTATGGTTCTGGTGCAGGTGCAGGTAAAGTGCTTTTCTCACAGTGTCAGTTGGCAGATGCAACCCTGTTCTCACTAATCTTATTAGGATTTAAGAATAATGGCTTTAGGATGTTAGCTTTCATCAAGGGGTTTTATCCTTTCAAGAGAAAATAAAAACCCAGGCTGAGTTTGGTGGCACATACCTGTAATACCAGCACTCAGGAGACTAAGGTAGGAGAGTCACGGGTTCAAGGCCAGATTGAGTTATACAGTAAGTTCCAGGCCAACCTGGACTACATAGGGAGACCCTATCTCAAACCAAAAAGATACAATCCTTTTAAGCAGAAACAAGAACTAAAAATAATGTTTTTCAGGAGTGCAGCCCAGTGAGGCAAAATACCCTGAAAGTGCTTAGGCTATCATATGTCTTCTGTCCTCGTGGGCCTCCTTACCAGTTCCCACTCCTGGGTATAAGGCTGCACAGAGAGGATGTTCTCAATCCACCCTGGAGTGGCCGTTTCCAGGTAGTAAATGTCATATACGTAGTCATCATGCTTCTGTTCCTCCTGGCGTCCAACTCCTGCTCCATCCTCAGATATAGTCAGCCGCTCACGGATCAGCTCTACAGAATTGCAGAGGATCACATCTGGGTCAGATGCCTGTAGTGAAAACATGATAGACACATGACTCAAACATGATGCTGCAAGAGGAGGAACCCAAAAACTGGGCGAAGGAAGGCCTGCTACAGTTCCCCTTGTTGTGTTCAATGTTTTTGTCTTACTAGTGTCTTAACTAGCTGCAAAGTCAACAATGCCTAAAATAAATGTGTGTAGTCCCTCTTTTCAGACAGAAACCTGCAAGAAAAGCCTCCTTCTCTTTTGTGCTTGACTGAGACAGAAAATTTATGGGAAAATTGGCCTGATGAGAGTAGCGGAAGCAAGATGAGCTGGCCAATCCTGCTCCCACGCTTAGACCTGCTTCTACAGGTCTTCTCTGAGTTGCTTTGATATGATGCTCTTTCCTTGGGGATCCACTGGCTGACCCTGATATGGGTTGGCATTTTGTGGAGGCTTTTAGAGGCCCAAAGCAAGTGCTGGTGACCGTTACTCTCATCATTTGACTTGCCTTATACTGATCCTTTGTTTTTAATCACAAACTAGACTCACCTATAATCTTTCTACTAGCTTAAAATAAAATGTCTCAGAATAGAAGTGGCCCAGGTAAGATGTGCCTCACTGCCTTTAGGGAGTATCCAGGGTTTGGGAAGCACAGGTCAGTTTGGAAACCAGTGGGGCAAGTCCATTTCAGGAGGCCATGCAGCTCGAATTGGAACCACATGAGAAAAGGAGGAGTATTTCACATCAAGACATAAGGGGAAACTGATGGTGACATCTGCAGGCTAAGGAGGATTTCACTTGCTCCAAAGACTAAAACTAGAGAGGGGTATACAAGTTTTTATGCAGTTTCCTGCAACCATTAAGTTATTTACAAGGTTAACACACAGAAAAATACCAAATACTATTTAATACTCAAGTAGAAAAACCAGGTCTACTCTAGATAACTCGGTGACACTCACCCGTTTTTCTTTTTTGTTTTGTAGTTCTAAGGATCAAACCTAGGGTTTTGTGCATGCTGGCAAGCAGTCTACTACTAAGCTACCCCCACCCTCCTATTTTACTTTTTAGGTTGCTGTATGTTTTCAAGTTTACTATCATGAATATATACTACTTACTATCATGAATATATACTACTTTCAAAAACAAAAAACTTTTAAGTCTGTTTGTATTCTTACCTATATTATCAGTCATACTACAAATAGCATCTCCTACTGCTAAACACAAACCAAGTACCTTTCTAATTTTCAGGGTTATCAGTTTTATTTTTCTTTATTTTTTGCAGTACTAGGGAATGAATCTTTGTACTACATCTTACTCTCAGCCCCTTTCTTCCCCCTTTTCATTTTGAGACAGCATCTCAATAAGTTGCTAAATTGCCTGGGCTCAAACTTGTGATTTTCCTACTTCTGCCTCCCAGAGACTAAGATTACAGTCCTGTACTGCAGGCCTGCCTTAGGCTTACAAACATTAATAGGCCAGTTGTATGTATCAATTTCTTATATATTTTTAGCTTTCATATGCAGTATTTCAAGGAATGTATCATTTCCTGCATTGGAATGTGGGTAAATGTATGTGTAAGGCCAGATGTGGTGACATACACCATAATCCCAGCACTTGGGAGGCTAAGACACAGGAGGATTACTGTGAGTTGAGGCCAACCCAGGCTATGTAGTGAGTTTGAGGCTGGCCTGAAATGCATAGCAAGATCTTGACTCAAAAACAAACAAACAAACAAACAAAAACAATAATAACAAATACCTCCAAAATGTGTAACTCACACATTTTTTTGGTACCAGGAATCAGACTTACAACCTCCCACTTGCCAGGTAGGTACTGTGCTGCTGTACTATATCCCTGGCTCTCACAGGGATTTTTTGTGAGGATTAATGTGCATGCTGCACAAGCATTCTACCACACAGCTGCATCCCTAGCCATTTTTTTTTCAAACTTTTTTTTTTATTTTAAAGGGGGTAAAATTAAACATAACAAAACAGAACAGAACGGGACATAAGAAAGCATAAATTTCAAAGCTAGACAACCAGAAATCTTCACTGTCTAAAAGTCATATTGTGGGGGAAGAGACAAGATGGCGGACTGGTAGGTAGCAGGAGAGAGACCCTCTCTGAGAGAGACAGCTCAAATGCCAGAATAAAACACCCTGGAGAGACCCAAACAGAGAGATAGACTCTCACAACCCAGAAAGAAACTAAAGCGCAAAAACCCACTCGAATAAGAGGTCCTGGGGCTACTATTAGTGAAGATAAGATCGGCGAGCACGGCACCCGCCTTGAGACGCCTGAATTCCGCCCAACCTGAACAAGCGATCCGAGCCAAAGCGACTGGCTTGAGCCGCCGGGGCCCGGAGCTGAACAGCCCAGCGGGCAGCTTGCCGGGACCGGCACTGCACACACCCACCTAGAGGCACCGTGAATTCCCACCTCAGCCGCACTGAAGTCGGAGGTTGGGCAGTCCAGCAGTTCTCAGGGACATGGTGAGTGATGAGAATAAGACCCTCACATGGGAAAGGGGAAACCAACTGGAGGACATGTTGGATTTGGGCAGGACAGCCCTAACTCCATAAGGAAGTGGCTTCAGCTGGTTATTCCCCTCGCTGAGCGGATTGGTGGAATCTGCTTGAACTAGGCCACGCCCCTGGCGGGGACCCAGTTACTTCCCTGAGATCAGTGCACACTGACACAGTGAAGGCCTGCAAAGGTTGACTGGCCCAGAAGGGAGGAGCT
>PVJX010022502.1:0-14576 GCA_004027295.1 Dolichotis patagonum
ATGAATTTTGTCACTGCTTTTTGCTCATTTTGCTCAATTCTTTGTTTGAGAGAAGTACCTGGAATCCAACTCCAGAAGGAGAGGTGAGCAACTTAGAACCTGGTAACATTTAATTGGTGAGCTACTTCCAGGAGTTACCAGACATTTGGGTGTAGCCAGGAGATTTCGGTAACAGTCGTGCTCAAACTAAACAAAGCTGCTGCTCAGTGTTTAATGTAATGCTGCCCAAACAAAATCATCAACTGTTACTGCCCGGATTTACTTATTTTATTTATTATTATTGTTATTATTTTCCTGAGACACGCTTGAATTCTCTATGCAGCCCAGACTGGTCTCCAGCCGCAGCGACCCTCCTGCCTCTGCCTCCCCAGTGCTGGGAGCACAGGCGTGCGCAGCCACACCCGGCTCCGACCAGATTTAAAACACACAGACACCTTGATGTAATGCAGCAAGTATGAACTGAGTGCCTTCCATGTGTCCGAGTCTGTGCCGGGCTCCAGGCCAGGAATCTGTGACTCCAAGCAGCTGCTGGGAAGCAGAAGTGGGAGGAAGGGAAGAGGCTGGTAGCTCATGCTGCAAGGAAAAGCTGCTGTACGTGAGGAAAGATCCCTTCCCTGAAGTAGTATTGAGGCTGCGAGGGGAGTGTGAGCAGGGGACAGGTGGGGTGAGCAGGGATTGGGGGGCCCTGGGAAGTGAGGAAGTTCACGTGGCTTCTCAGACCTGGAGAGGAGAGGACTCTGCCCCTAGCCTGGCAGGGCCTTGAGTTTGGCAGAACAGGGAAGGGCAAGGCAACATCTCTCCCCCGGGGCTTTTATCAAAACTCCACTGCAGCTAATGCTGAATCTGAATCCAGAAGGGTTGTGTCCATCCTAGCACCAGAAATTCAGATTTAGATAATTTGGTGAGGGGAAGGGAGGTGAGGGAAGTGGGGAGTTGTCCAAGATCAAAAAATTTTAAAACAACTTCTCCTCCTCCTCTTCCTCCTCCTTCTCTTCCTTCTTCTCCTCCTCTTCCTCCTTCTTCTTTTTAAAGAGGTGAGGTCTTGCTATGTTGCTGGCCCAAACTCCTGGACTCAGTCGTCCACTTGCCTCAGTTTCCCGTAGTGGCTGGGACTAGAAAGCCACTACCTTGCCTGGCCCAAACAACACCACGAAACCAGAAACAAAACCAAAACAACACATACAATCAAACCTTGAAATTTGTTTTGTTTTGTTTTGTTTTGTTTTGTTTTGTTTTGTTTTGTTTTTGAGACAGTCTTGTTATGTAGTCCAGGCTAGCCTCAAACTCGTATCAATCCTCCTGTTTTAGCCTTCAAGTGCTTTGGATTATAGGCATAAGCCACTATGCCTGGCTCAAACCTTTAAATTTTTAACAAGACTTGTAATGTTTCTGGGGCAAAGGACTTCGGGGCTGGAAGGTATTTCTTTGACTAATTATAGCTTGTTAGAAACACTACCAAAAGGGAATTCCATCTAATCCTCTCCTCCAGAGATTCCTGCCAAAGGAAAAACAGATTTTCCTCAAACTTGATCTAACCCTTTCTGCTGCCACTGTAATCACCACACCTTGCAAGCCTTTTTTGGTAAGAAAGAAAACGCCCCTGGGGATGCAGGTCGGTAATACAGTACTTGCCCAGTGTGTGTGAGGCCCTGGGTTCTATACCCAACGCGGCAAACAAACAAACTAGAAAAAATGCCCTCAAGTTTTTTCTTCTTAAATTTGTATACACTGGCCAATAAAAATAAGGTATTCCAAGAAGGTTAAGTGAAGTTTAAGGTCATTATTGCTTCTTTCTTTCTTTTTTTTTTTTTTACAGGGTCTTATGTAGTTCAGGCTGGTGTTGACTCACTATGTATCAGGGATGGGCCTCAAACTCCTAGTGATCCTCCTGTTTCAGCTTCCCAAGTACTGGGATTATAGGCATGTGCCACCACACCTGGCTGTTTCTTCTTCTTTTTTATTTTTTTGAGACAGGATTATCTTTCCTTCTTTCCTTTTTTTTTGTTGTTGTCAGCAATTGAACTCAGGACCTTGTACTTGCCAGGCAGGTTCCATGCCACTGAGCTATATATCCTTGGCTGAGACAGGATTTCCTTATATCGTTTAGGCTGGCCTTGAACTCACTGTGTCGCCCAACCTGGCCTCAAATTTAGAAAGATTCTCCTGCTTCAGCAGCCTGATTGCTGGGATTACAAGCATCTGCCATCATGGCCAGCTCTTCCTGTTTGTTTGTTTGTTTGTTTGTTTTCAAATAGGATTGGCCACGGATATAGCTCAGCAGCACAGCACCTGCCTGGAAAGCATGAGGTCCTGGGTTCTATTCCTGATACAAAAAAAAAAAAAAGGATTGTGCTTATAGGATCTCCAAATGATATAGGGGGAAAAATGTAACTTGTAACATGTTAGATGTTCAATATTCTAAGTTCATGTTTCCTGAAGTGGAAGGATGAATTCTAAGGAACAACAGAGGTTAACAATAGGAAAATTTATTTGGGAAAAGGAATGGAAATAGAAATAGCTCCTGTGGGGCCGGGGATTTAGCTCAGTGGCTTAAGCACCTGCCTGGCAAGTGCAAGGTCATGAGTTCGATCCCCGGTACCAAAAAAAAAAAAAAAAGAAAGAAATAGCTCCTGAGATGCAGGAGAGGTCCTGAATGGGTTGCCAAGGAACTACTTCTCAAAGGATATTTTTAGAGAAAGATCACGAGGTGGGTATAATGTGGGTCAAAACTATGATGAACAAGGGCTGGGGATTTAGCTCAGCAGCATAAGCACCTGCCTGGCAGGCACGCAGGTACCTGGTTTTGAGTTCAAATCCCAGTACCAAAAAAAAAAAAAAACTATGATGAGTAACATTATGAGTATGACCATTTATATGATCTAGTGGGAAGCCAGGTCACAGCATGGATGACATCATTAACCTCATTTAGTAATCTATAGTCTTAATTTTGCCTTTAGTCTTAGTCTTTGTGGGTGGGAGAGGATGGCCCACCCCACTCCTAATGAGACAATGGTTTGTTTATATGGGAAATTTCAAAAGAGTGACACCCATAATCTCAAGCTTCCATTTATCCTTAGGGAGGTATGAAAATTTGGTCTTTGTAATTTTAATCTTCATATGCACCTCTAGCTACAGTCGTGATGTGTATCCATCCTCTGCACCGACTCCCTCCAGGGCCTGGTCCTATCTGATTTCTATCTCATTTTCTGTCTGTAGTAAGTGAGCCTGAGGCCTTTGCACTGAACTACTTTATTTTGACAGTCTTGCTAAATCTTTAAATTGCCCAGACTAGGCTTGGATTTTCTATCCTCCTGCCTCAGCCTTCCAGAGTTCTGGGATTTCTACTTTATTACTTACTAATTTAATCCATGTTGTCTCCTCCCCCTTACGTCCTGAATTTAGAATTTGAGTCACACATACAAGGGAAGACAGTTAGTTGTTCCCAAGAAACAAGACTGCCTGTCTCTCTCTCTCTCTCTGAACTTTTCAAGATAGGGTTTCATGATGTAGTTCAGGCTGCCTTGCATTTACTACACATAGACTGGCCTTGAACTTGCTGTCATCCTCCTGCCTCAGCCTCCCAAGTGCTAGGATTATAGATGAGTGCCATCATACCTGGCTTAGGACTGCTAGTCTCTTGTTCACTCCAAATGCATCTATACCAAGCTGGCAAGCATGTGGAGCAACTAGAAGTTTTTTACACTGCTGTGGGGGATGTTAAATGCTTTGCTTGCTTTGGAAAAAGTTTGGCAGTTTCTTATCTCTGTGTTTTTTGAGACAGTGTCTTGCTATGTAGTTTAAACTAGCTTTGAACTCACTATGTAGCCCAGGCTGGCCTCAACCTCTCAAGTGCTGGGATTATAGGTGTACACCACCACACCCGGAAAGACAATTGTTTATAAAATTAAAAGAGATCTCACTTTGGGAGACTGAGGCAGAAGGACTGTAAATGTCAGCCCCTCCTAAACAATTTAGTGAGACTCAGTCTCAAAAATTAAGAAAATTATGCCGGGTGTAGTGGTGCACCCCTGTAATACCTGTAATCTCAGCATTTGGGAGGCTGAGGCAAGGGAATCCTTGCAAGTTCGAGACCACCCTGGGCTACAAAGTGAGCTCAAGTCCAGCCTGAAGTTCAAGGCAAGACCCTGTCTAAAAAAAAGGCAAAAAAAAAATACTGTATATTCCTTAAAAGGCTGTGCAAGAATGTTCATTGGCATTTTATCTATACAGTTAAAATGTTTTTTGATACAAATTTTGGAATATGTGTATGATGGAAAACTTACTTCACCATAGGAAGGAATAAACTGTTCACATGATCAACAGCATGGATGAACCCCAAAAACATAATGCTGAGTAAAAGTGCCTCACACAGAAAAGGACAAAATGTATGCTTCCATTTGGCATATGAAACTGTAGCCCAGTCATGGTGTTACATGCCTGTAATCTCAGCACTCGAGAGAGGCTGAGGTGGGAAAATCATTGTGAGTTTGGGGCAGTCCAAACTATATAGCGAGAACTTGTCTCAAAAAATATTTAAAAGGAACTCTAGAAAAGACAAATCTATGCTATTACAGTATTAGAAGATTAAGGTCTGCCAGCATCTGGTGAGGAATTGAAGATTGACAGGAGGCTAAATGAATAATGTATATCTTACTGTAAGGATGGCTATGCATGTGGAAATGTATTACATCATGTACTTAACATGGCTGCACTTGTTGCATATAAATTGCCTCAAAAACATTTTTTAAAAATAGGGTTAGCTGGGTGTGGTGTCTCATACCTGTAATCTCAGCACTCTGGAGGCTGAGGTAAAGCAGAATTTAAAGGAAAATCAGTTTTTTTTTTTCTCCTAGCCTTGAGCAGCTCCTCCTTGAATTCCTTCTCCCTGTAACGATTGACCTCTGCTCTGATTCTGATAAAGGGTGACAGCTATATTCCTGTAAAGAGTTTTGTGACATCCTGGGATCTTTTCTTTCAAGGCTAAGTTGTAAAATTATCATTGAATAAATAACTGCCTTTGTCTTGCTTTTGTAGCTTCTTTTACACCCTCTTCCAGTTTCCCACTAATTCCCTTGGACAAGATATATTAAAATCTGGAGCCCTTCCTTTGTTTGGGGCTCAGGCCTTTTAGAATTGAGTCTGCTGAGTGGGTGTTCACCCAAAACTAAACAAATCTTCTTGTTTCTCCCAAGGTATCTCCAGACTCTTGATTTCTGCAGCAGAGGCAGGAGGATCACTGTGAATTTGAGGCCAGGCTGGACTACATATTGAGTTTAAAACTAGATTGGACTATATAGCGAGACCCTGTCTCAAAAAACCAACAAAACAGCCAGGTGTGCTGGTGCATCCCTGTAATCTCAGCACTTGGGACACTGAGGCACTCTAATCCTGGCATACCTGTAATCCTGGCACTCTGAGGCTGAGGCAGGAGGATCCTTCCAAGTCTGAGACAGCCTGGGCTACAAAGTAAGCCTAAAGCCAGCCTGAACTGCATAGCAAGACCCTGTCTCAAAAAACAAAACAAAACAAAACAAAACAAAAAGCCCCCCAAAATAATTTAAAGAAACAATTTAGCTTTTCCTTCTCTTTCCCTCTCTCCTCTTTCTCCCTTCCTTGCTTCTTCTCCCATCAGGAGACAGTGCTCCATTTGGCCTCAGTTTTCTGCGGAAAAAAAAAAAACAAATACACAAACAAAAGAAACAATTTATTGAGTGCTGGTGGCACATGCCTATAATCCCAGCACTTGGAAGGCTGAGGCAGGAGGATTATTTGGAGTTGGAGGTCAGCCTGTGCTACATAGTGAGTTCAAGGCCAGTCTAAACTACATAGAGAGATCCTGTCTCAAAACAAAAACAATAATAAAAACAAACAAAAAAGAAACAGTTTATTTAAAATAAAACAAAAGCAGCTCAACTGTGAGCATACATTTGAGTGACAGCTACTATTAAACTGTGTGAGCCATGAAAAGGGTTTTTCTTTACTTTCTCAGAAATCGTGTATACGGCAGTATACGGCACAAAGCAAAGAGATCATTTTTTCCACTTAAAACACTGGCATTGGCATCATAATAACATAAGCTGCCATTTTGTAAAATGTACAAATGCTAAACAGATTACCTTTCTTCCACCAGAGGCCCATGTCAACTTCACATAAGGCACAACTTCTTTTCGGAAAGGTCCATTAGAGCTTTGAATTCCGTATCTTCATCTGTTCACCAGTTTTGCTTATGGGAGTGGTGGTGGTGGTTAATCAGTATAATTGCTTAAAATATTAAAAATATATGTATCTATTTCCCCTATGTATTATAGATGCACATAATATTAAGAAGACTGTTCTGGGTAGTCCATTGACTTAAAAAAGCACCAGAAATACCTCTGGCATAAACTTTGAAATGAATTTACTGTATGCATAGATAACTAACGAGTGGAACAATAGAGTGAGGTTTTTTCTTTTTTGGTACCAGGGATCAAACTCATGACCTCATGATTGCCAGGCAGGAATTTATGCCGCTGAGCTAAATCCCCAGCCCCTAGGGTGAGGTTTTTTTAATGACTGCAATTGAGGATCATAGGACTGAAAATATATTTTATCCTCATACAACTGAGTAAAAAACATGGCAAAAAATTTCAGGAAAATGCAAGTTTACAATCAACCAATCTCTCTCTCTCTCTCTCTCTCTCTCTGTACCAGGTATCAAACTCATGACTATGCTTACCAAGCAAGGGCTTAAGCCACTGAGCTAATTCCCTAGCTCTCAACCAATATCTCTTTAAAAATGTAAAACTTTTCTTTTTTTGGTACGGGGAAAGGGGGATCAGGCTCACAACTGCGCGCTTGCAAGGCAGGCGCTTATGCTACTACTGAGCTAAATCTCCAGCCCTACCCCTTCTATTTTCATTCTGTAATTTATATGAAGTAAAAGACTACTTCATTATTGTAGAATAATGTACAAAGTCATTTAAATATCCATCTTCAGCTATGTTACATACTGGGCTTAGCAACTTAGTGAGAAATAGTTTCAAAATAAAAATTAAAAAAGAGGCTGAGGAGGTAGATTAACGAGAAGGTTGTGAATTCAATTCCTAGTATGAAAGTCAGGCAGGAGCATCCCCAGTAGTTCAAGGCCAGCCTTGACTACATAGAGAGTTCAAGGCCAGCCTGAACTACATTGCAAGAACCTTTCTCAAAAGAAAAGAATAGTTAGAAATTACTAGAACAAAAACTAAAACAAAAGTATGACTCATCAGTATTAATGGCCCATGAGAAGAGAACAAATGCCATTCGCTGTCTTGATATATTAGGCATATTAGTAACGTTTGCACAGTATTATTCATGCAAATATTATTAGTCTGAGTAAGAAGAAGTAACTAAACCTCGCATTAAGCTCTACCTTTCGTTCCAGATGTGCAAGGGTTGAGACTTCTAAAGGCACGCCCCTATGGAGCTCAAGGAACCAATCAGGGATCGGAAGGCGGGGGCCTGGGAGAGACAACAGTGCTATCCAATGGGCCTTCAGCTGGGACCATCCTTAGCCAATGGGCGCGCCCCTCCGTGAAAGGTCGGAAGCGGCCAGGCGGCTTGGGGGCCGTTGTTCAGTGAGGGGGCTGACTGAGGAGGCTCGGTGTCTGTGGCCAGCCAGGCGGCTCAGTGTTCCCCTTGTGGTTCCAGGTGAAGGGCAGTGGCGGCCCGCGCCCGGGCTGCTTCCGCGGCGTCCGCTCTGGGAGGTGGCGGGCGCTTGAGGGAGGGGCGCGCGGGCTGGGGGCGGCTGCTGCGAGGAGATGCCGGGGCGGGGGCCGGGGCCGCGACGTCCCTCGGGGCGGCGGGAGGAGGCCGCGCTTTCTCCTCGGGGAACCCGGGCTGCCTTGGACGCCGGCTCCTTCGCGGCTGGGGCTGGGGGATCTGGGCAGCCGGCGGCGACCTCCGGAGCCCAGGGCGGAGCTGGGCCTGGTGCCGGCCTGGGCGGGGAGCCCGAGCTGCGAGCTGTGGGCGTGGGGGTCGCGAGCGGCTTGGTGCGGCTCTGGCCGAGGAACCCGAGTTCCAGCCTCCACTCCGACCAGCTGGCACGGCGGTAGCTCCTTGGCATTTCTGCCTTCACTGTCGCGAGTGGGGACGATGGCTTTCACCGCCCAGAAGTGGGGTCGGGAACTGAAGCGGCTGCAGGTGTAAGGGATCAGCTGTTGCCGTGTGAAGCGGCTGCCTGCTCCCATCCGCTCTCTGCCTGCGCTGGCTGCTCCCGACGGCCTCCTCCCCAGGGTGAGGGCCTGGCCTCTGCCGAAGCCCTTTCAGGCTTTCGCCCATTGCCTCCTCGTCACGGCCCTTGGAAGTGTTGCCAGTCGTCTGCCCCAGGAGTCAGATCCCCAAAGGGTTCGATCACAGGAACTGGAACTTAATTCCCAGAGATCTGACTCTCACCCACAAGAAAACTGGGCAGTTCCCTTAGTTTAAGGTCACGCTGTAGTTTATTTTTATTTATTCTTATTATTCAGGTTTCTGTTTTTGAGATAAGGCCCGCGTTGTAGGTCAGGCTGGCCTCGAACTCCTGGTGATCCTCCTGGCTCAGTGTCCCTAGTGCAGTGTGTGCCCCTACACCTGGCATTTTTTGTGTGTGTCGAGAATCGAATTCAGGACCTTGCACTTGCCAGCTAGGCGCTTGTGTAGCTGAGCTATATCCCTGCCCGTACACCTGGGTTTTTATTTTTAGTAGTACATACTTGCAGTACATAATAATTATATTCCTTCTGGGGCGTTGTACATGTCCACAACACATCTTGATTTTTTTTTAAATTCCTTTTCTCTCCCAGCCTCCACCCTCTATCTTAGTCCCCTTCCCTTTTGCCAAAGATTTATCTCCCTGTTTCCTTCTGTCTACATTGATTGATTTTTTTGTTTGTTTTTGAGTCTCCCTAGGTAATTTACACCAGGTCTTGAATTTGTGGCAATCTCCTTGTCTCTGCCTCCTGAGTGCTGAGATTATAGGCATGTGCCACAAGGCCTGGTTTATCTCTCTTTTACTTTATTATATTTTGTTTTTAGAAACCATGTGATACTTAAGCTAGTGTGTCCAACTTAGTTCACTTAACCTTGTGGTCCTGAGGTGCATCCATTTTCTTACAGATGACTCGAGTTTATCCTTCTGTTTGGCACAGTAGTACTCCATTGTGTATAAATACCATGTATTACATATTTAAATACCATACGTCTGCTGTCACTTTAAACTCTTCAAAGAAAGTACACCTCTCAGAGGCTTCTGGAAGCTGAAGCAGGCTCCTCTGGCAGGTCACAGCCTGGAGAGGAAGTGGGTGACTGGTAGCAGACACTCAGTTCCCCTTCTTGGTCCTCACTTTTTTGGGGGGGGTTACTGGGAATCAAACTCAGGAGATTGTGAAATTGTGCTTGCCAGGTGGTCACTTGTGCTTATGAGCTATTACCTCACTAGTTTTGAAGCTATCTGACCCATTGTATAACTTACTGATACTACATGAAGATGCTTGTCTATTACCTCACTAGTGCTTATGAGCTATAGTCCCATCCCCCGCCTTATTTTGAGACAGGGTCTCCTTTTGTAATTCAGGCTGGTCTAGCACTCACTGTGTAGTCTAGGTTGGCCTCAGATTTATGGCAATCCTCCTGCCTCAGCCTCTTGAGTGCTGCTATTATAGGTGTGTGCCACCACACCTGGCTCTGTCCTTAGGTTCTTACTCAGAGCCCCAGGGTGGGTAGGCGGTAGTTGCTGGGAAGAAGTGTCCCCTTGAACTTGCACTCATTGCTGAAGGAAGGAAGAACAGTAGAGTTGGCCTGTGGTACTCTTAACGGTGAAGAGCCAGCTGCCCATTCTAAGACACCTACAGCCCTGAGTGCCAGCAGGAGAGTTCTAGGAGGCTGTCACTGGTGTCCCATGTGGACGTTGGGAGCACCTCGGGGTGGAAGCTGCTGCTGATGTCCAGCAGGTGGTCCCTAGTGCTGCTCTGGACAGCTGCCTCCATGTGCTTTGGGGGCCACCAGTGAGTACACCCACCAGCGCACCACCAGGCTGTCCTTGTGGCCCCGGCATGCTTATGGCGGTCAGGGAACCAGGGAAACCAGGCCAAGCTGCATGTGTGACGGCCTGGCGAGGAGCGGGGTTGAGGCAGGAGCCAAAGGGAAGGTGAGAGTCGGGGTCCCTGAGCTGCATGCAGTGGCAGTCTCGTGGCCAGGCTGGGACCCTAGGGAGTGGTGTGTACCTCCCTGTGCCTCTCGCTTTAGAGTTGACTGTGTAGTGGCCTGCAGTTGAGCACATACACCTATAATCAGTCTGCCCTGAGAATGGTATCTAGGCCCTCCTCCTTCAGGAAATGAGATTTGCTTTCATAGATGGGGGCATTCTATTCATAGTAGACCTTTGTTGTGGGAGTGGACATCTTGAATCGTGTCAGTCCCTCGTTAAAAACCCTTCAGTAATTTCCCATTGACCTTGGAATATGACCCCATTCCCTTTTTTCCTACATGATACGGCTTTTGCAAATCAAAATTCTTTTTTCATTTTGTTTTTGGCAGTCCTGGACAGGCCTTCACACACAGCTGCATCCCTAGCCTCTTTTTAAATTTTGAGACAGGATTTCACTAAGTTGCTATATTTCCCTGACTGGGTTTGAATTTGCAATCCTCCTGCCTCAGTTTTCCAGAGTGCTGGCATTATAGGTATAGGTCACTAAGCCAGGCTTTCTTGCCGTTTTTTCATAAGGTTGCTGCACGTCTACTTTTACTTTCATTTCCTCAGGCCTTTTTGCTCTTCCCAGTAATTACGTGGGGCTTCGCACTCCATCCTCCACCTTGCCTTTGCCTGGCTGGCTCCTTATACTTGAGTCTTAGTTTAAATGTCATCTTGGAAAGTTCTTCCCTGACCACCATTCCATTCTCCATCCTCCATCCTCATGTGTCTTTTCCTTAAAAACCTCACCTTAGGGCCAGGGTTTAGCTCAGCAGCGTAAATGCCTGCCTGGCAAGTATGAGATGGTGAGTTCAATCCTTGGTACCAAAACAAAACAAGCAAAAAGACACACTTCAGATTATATTCAGTTTTTGCTTGTTTTTCTTGGCCATTAATTGCTCTGTTTTGTCAGACACTATATTGTTTAATTTGTAAAATATCCTTACAGGAGCTGAACTAACCTGTTGAATGGATAAATGAATACATTTTGAAATGTGGCAGTGGGTTTGATAATACCAAAACCATTGTAGATTCTTATGGGACGGTAATTTAAAGCCATTTTTTAAATAACATAAACATTAGTAGTAAAGTTGCCAGTAATTTGCTTTCTACATTGGCATCTTGTTTAAAAAGATGGAAAAAATTTATAGTGAAGAAACCTGGAAGACACCATTTCAACTAACTATTCAGGTTTAACATCATCAGTAATAAGACCGTTGACAACATGTGCCTTATGACATAATGCACCAAGGTGGACATAGTGTCATTTCTGTGGTATAACCTGAATTTAATCCTAAGAAAGCAGGCAGGCGACTCAAATTGAGACTTTATAAAAATAACTAACCAGTGACTTAATGTAACTACTATCAACTGCTAGTAGTGAGTAACCACTAGGTAAGCTAATACTTAGCTGATCAAGTTATGAAAGATAAAACACTAAACAGGCATCCCAAGTCACAGAAAATTAAAGGGAAAGAATGGATACTGACCTAGAAAAAGGCATTGGTGGGATGGTTGCTGAAATTTGAATAAGACCTATAGATTAGTTATTATAATTAATGTTAATCTCCTACAGCTGAGAATTTTACAATGGTCACTTATGATGTTGACTTTTAGGGAAATTGAGTGAAGGGTATAAGGGAATTTTTTTGAACTGTTTTGTTGGAACTGGTTTTTTAAGTAAAATTCTTTTAAATTTAAAAATTTAAAAAGTAAGCTGTGTGGTGGTGTCCACCTATAACTCCAGCCACTTGTGAGGTTGGAGCAGGAGAATCACAAATTATAGGCCAGCTTGAGCAACTTAGTGAGACTGTTTCAAAAATAAAAAGGGCTGGGGGTATAGCTTAGTGCTGTCTGGGTTCACTTACCAGTACTGCAGAAAGAAATGAGAAGGGGTGCGTACAGGGCATTAAAAAAATTCTTTCCTGTACTGCTTTAGGTTCCATTTTCTGTAAAATAGCTTTTTACTAATTTCTGCATGTCATTCTTCAAGGGAGAAATGAAACAGAAAGTTCATGCTTCTTTCTTTGTAGTTTTCAGGAAGAGCTAAAGATGGCGGAATTTCTAGATGACCAGGATACTCGACTGTGTGACAACTGGTAAGTTGACTTTAAGGAAAGTTATTGAAATGAGGACAAACTAGTTTCTGTAGGGCTGTTGATTGCTTGGTAGGTAAAATTGGAACTATATACTGTATTGTTCAAGGAAATGATCTTAAAACTTTTTAATAAAAATGTGCATAAATTACCTGCTTTAGTAATTTAACAAGATGGTTGGCTTATGTAGAGTGGCAAAGTGACTAGATTGATGGCATGAGAATGGGAATCAGGACTGTGGCTTCTGTTTTTAATTAATGACTTAGTGCCAGCCAGAGTGGCACATACCTATAACCCCCAGCACTTTGGAGGCTGAGGCAGGAGGATCATGAGTTCGAGACCAGCCTGGGCTACATAGTGAGACATTGTGTCGAAAAAACCAAAAAAAAAAAAAAAAAAAAAATGATTGGGGATATGCTCAGAGGAAAGGCCTTGAGTTCAGCTCCCAGTTGAACCACCAACCCCCCCAAAACCAAAACAAAACACCCCAAAAATCTTTTAGTAAGTCACTTGACTGCTTGAGAGCCTTTGTTTTGTTTTGTTTTGTTTTGAACCTAGGACATTGCACATGCTAGGCAGGTGCTTTACTGCTGAGCTCCCCAGCCCCTAGAATCTCACTTTTCTTACCTACTTAAGGGAACTTATCTTGGAATGTATTATTAAACAGATAAGAAATACATAATGCATATTCGATTGTATCAGTGTTTTCCAAAGTATGATGCAACACTACCCAGAGCGGCTGCAGTGGCTGTTTGACGCTGATGGAGAGCAAGGCAACAAGGTTTATTGGACTTGGTTCTGCATCTAGTGACAGCCGTCCAACCAGAGCAGCTCAGCTGTAGCTCTTTCTTAAATACAATTTGCTGCTTAAAAAAGGGAGAGATGGGTTTCATTGTGCTCTTTTTTTTTTTTTTTTGAGACTCTTCACTGTGTAGTCAGGCTGGCCTTGAACTTGCTTGTGTAGCCCAGGCTGGCTTCAATTCATAGGGATCTCCCTAAACTCTGAGCCCCCCGAGTGCTGGGATTATAGGCGTGTACCACCACACACAACTCGTTGAACCCTTAAGGCAGTCATGCTAATCATTTCATGATTCCAGAGCTGTTTGTGAGGGTTGGACATAGTCTTGAAGGTTAAACTTTCCATTTTGCTGTTTCTAACCCACATAAATGATTAGAAGGAAGAACTCATTCTTGCTGAAATGAAACCCAGGCATCCAGTTAATTACTTGATTCCCTCAACAGTTTATTCTAACATTTGGTGATACACAAAGTACTCCTACTGAAAGCTAAAAAACCAAAGCAGATCTTTTTTTTTTTGGTACTGGGGATCAAACTCACGACCTCGCAATTGCCCGGCAGGCGCTTGTGTCACTGAGCTAAGTCCCTGGGCTGAAACAGCTTGATAGCCTATGTTTAATTTACCAAATTGTGGTATATGGAGAGAAATGTTGATTAAAGAAAATAATTTGATGCAGATTAGTGAAGAGTTTGAGCCAAATGTTTCATTTTTCTTTTTTATCTTTTGTATTTTTTCTTCTTTCCGGACAGCCTGACTTTCAACAGAATTAGGATATAATTAGAGTAATTGCTGGTCATAATATTCTTTCTCTGCATGGAATTAATTTTTTTTTCTTTTTTTTTTTGAGATAGAGTCTATAGTTCAGGCTGGTCTTGAACTTGTGGCGATCCTCCTGCTTCAGCCTCCTGAATGCTGGGAGGCTGAGGTATGTGCCACCACACCTGGCAGAAGGCTTTTGTTTTTTATTTTGGCATATACTGTGTTCAAGAGTAGATTTCTGATTATGTTTAGTGTTTGGCTACTGGAGATTACTCTGGAAGCCTTGGCTTACCTTTAAGTCATTTCTATCTAAAATGAAATTTCATCTCTTAGCTTAGCCTGCCTTGGAACTTTTAATGGTATTACTAGTGTATGGAACGATGTTATCACTGTCTCACTGAAACCATCTTCATTTTTTCTGTTGGTAGGGAACAGGTTTATTGGTATTTTACCTGGTTGGAATATTTGTGAGAATATCTTACATTTCTTACCAATCATAGGCAGCTAAAGACTCACCCATGGCCTCCACACAGGATTTAACTACATATGCAGGTGCACACATGGGCACAAACATATACCTACACATGTATATGTAATTGTTATAAATACCTCTTTTTTTTTTTTTAACCTTTTAAGGATTCTCAGGTGGTAAAAATGTGGAGTAGGGAATGCTCTGTGGTTTTAACCTGACAGCTGCTTTTGGTTCTTCTTCATATTATTTTCATGTGGTCTTTAA